>JAPYZI010002545.1:0-22719 GCA_030523105.1 Ophioninae sp. A BG-2022a | reverse complement strand
CCGGGAAAACTATACGAGGTATCGATACGAATCCAACGCCATTGTTTAAGTTAGGCAAAAACCTTTTCCAAACCTCCCTAATGAATCTCCATAGCATACAAAAAGCTCACTCTACGACCTTTTGAAATATCGTGATTTTTGAGATTTCGGTAAAGTGGCCGGGGGAAGTCGAAAATTTTTTTTTTACTTTTTTAAACTCTTAGAAGGGTCTATTTAGTCGGAAATTTTCTGCTGATTACGAATATGCCCGAGTTTTTGCCAAAAGTACAAAATTAGACTGGGAAAATGCGAAAAACCTTTCGGGAATATTTTTTTGACATTTTTCCGTAGAAATTCAGGGTTTAGGGCGAATTAAATGGTGAATTTATTGAAATATTAATTATAATTCAGGGTTTGATCCGGGATCTATACATGCTTGTATCAATCGACACAGAATTTCACCTCAAAACCGCCATTTCATGGGTGAAATTCCGTCGTGGGACACCATGTATATTACAATACCTACAAGAGGAAGCAAGACACGACTATGCCCCGGAGCAAAACATCTACAGGAGTAAGCAGGACACCATCGTTTTCCCAACGAGAGAAAGCGAGAGCGAGAATGAACACCGCCGTCAGCGCCGTTACTCGAGAATTACCAATGGGGGCAGCCCCCAGCAGAATCGGCACATATAATCTTTAAGAACTGTCCTTCTATGCACATCTGACTTCGTTGGCGTGGAGTTTGTTTGGGTTTGGGAGAGAATCGAACGTATGTGCAAGCATGCAAACTTCTCATAACTTAACTAGCGCTACGAGTGACAAAATAGCACACTAAAAACTGCGAGCATTCCGTGAAACGAAAATATCAAAGCGTGTCGTCCCCCTGTTGACGCGATCATCTACCCTCATATGGATATACATATATGTATGTACGCATGCGCGTTCTGCTTCGCCGAGATATACACTCGCGTAAACTTACTTTTTCGCGAACGATCTCTTGGACACGCCTAGCCGTGATAAAATTGTCAGGATAGGGCATACCGTGAGTGATGATGGTCGATTCGAGTGCGACGATCGGCAAATTTCGTCGTTTCGCATCCTCGACTTCCTCGCTATATTGCACGATGTCATTTCGTTGGCGGGCAAACGATAAGCAACGGACGAAAGCACCACTTGCCCAGCTTGTTCGTGCTTTCTGTGCTCCCCCGCAGCTACCGAAGTTCCACGCGATATTTCCAAAATTCACGTGTCTTCCTAACCTCTTTGAAACTAATAAATGCATAATTTCGTAATGTGTAAAAATCGTCACTAGTATTCCTTGTTTCCGAAATTTCCGATGATGGAATGAAACAAAAAAACCGGCCTAATATTCGCGCGTATGGAAATCACGTTCCCGTGTTTTAACCGCGCATTACGTGTGTCCGAAAACCGTTTCCGTGATTATACGTAATTCGATAAAAGTTGGCGATAAATATTGCGATAAACACATTCGGAGGTGCCAGCGGCTTGAAACGCTTTTCGACAGCGCTACAGTCGGTCCGCACGAGGCGCGGTCACGTGGTCGTGGATCTCGCTTCGTACGCAGTGTATGCGTTAACTACACACAGATGTATCAACTTTCCGCATCACAACGCGTACTCTTTGAAACACCTAATTTGCTTCGTTACTTATTCCTACATTTATGCAATATTCGATACCCGCTCAGATACGCTAGAATGGAAAAGCTCATGTACATAGAAAATAAATTTGCATACTTACTTCATGCGAAATTCTGCAGTGTACTTGAATTTTGTGATTCTTTTCCTTTCCGTGGGAATGCTACAGATTTCCGGTTTCTAATCTTTCAAGGTCGACATAACCTCACTATTTTTGGATCGATGATTTCATAGTTTTTTTTGTAACTCTAAGATCTGAAAGAAGGTGAATTTATTAGTGCATTAAAAAACGCGAGGAATGAAAATAAAAGAAAAAAAATAAGGAAAAGTTGTTTTATTGTAGGTCTGTAAATTATTTTAGAAATTTGCGTCTTTTTCGCACTCGGCCGCTATATGATCGCGGCAAAACGTTTATCACCCATTAAATATTCTTTTGCAAGAGTCGATGTTTGACGAGTTTCATTGAAGAAAAGAAATTTTGTCATCGAGGTTTCGCCGGTCTCGTCTGTACCGAGGCAGTGGGAATCCATGGAAAGAGTGGGGGAAGTCGCCTTTTTTTTAACGCCTGTCGTATCGCCTGCGGCGGAATAACACGATAGTCCGTTTTCGAATCCCGTGTTTTTTTTTCGATGTTGCACCTCGACCCCTACATCTCTCTCTCTCTCTCTTTCTCGTGTAGATTCGTCTCTTATGCAAATGCTTGATGCATATAATACGAGTCGAGTATAATTGCAATACAATGGCGATCAGTGAACGGCGACGGAAATAGGCCTCGACATTCGCCGAGTCATCACATTATCATTATTCAGAATATATGAGAAAGTGCGGACCTTAGTCGAATTTCGACGAGCGGTGGTACAAGACACGTTCGATTATTATGGCGGCCAAGGATTCCGGTAAATCGCGGGAGCCGAGCACTCTCGCAAAGTTCTACCTCAAAGCTTACAATTTCTCCCTCGTTCTGGGGTAAGTTACAGTCGTTGAGATTTTTCGAATACGAATGCGTTTCCGGTGATTTTTGTCCGAAAAATGTTACATCCGGTAGAGCATTTCGCTCGTCACGATCGACACTTCCGTTTCTATAGAAACACGGATGAATGGTCGTCACCGAACGTCCATCCATCAGAATATCGGCGAATAAACAGATTCATTCTTCAAGATGGAGCTGGATCCTGTACCTGTTGGTCCTGCACCAGACTGGCCAGGGTGGCCCTGAAATGACCGGGAAGAGCCTGTGGGATGTTGCTGGCATTTCGGTCATCGTCTTCCAGAACGCGGCAGTCCTGGAGGCAAGATCCATTCCAAAGTTCATGCCTTGTCTTCATCGATGTCCCTGTCCAATTCGTTTTCACTCAGAAGAGTTTTTCTCGTCTTTTGCAGATCCTTCACGCGTTTGTTGGCCTGGTGCGTTCCAATCCTATCATCACAACGTTCCAAGTGCTCAGCAGGGTCATAGTCGTATGCGGAGTGTTGCTCGCGACACCTCTCGACTATACGGCTGCCTCGCCGGGTCTTCCCATTGCTTTGCTCGCTTGGTCCGTCACAGAAATCATCAGATACTCTTATTACTTTGGAAGCTTAATGGGCTTTGTTCCCCACTTCATCATCTGGCTCAGGTGAGCAGTAATCCTTAGTTGTAAAATAATTTGAAAACCATTGTTATGATAATGGTGGTAGAAGTAATAATTAATTTATTAAATAAATATAAACAAAAAAGCAGTCAATGACAGTGATTGCGTTGCATTCATTAATGTAGTCATTATAATGAAAATAACCTACATTTTCTTATACGTAAAACAACGCACCAATCTTTATTTTGTATTTTATCTTGTATCTAATTAGTTACACATTCAGTTTTTCCTTTCTTGATTTTGCATTTTGATTTGTTACGTACGGATTTTTAATTTTGCACAGACGAGATGAACAAATTTTTGCAATTTAAGACTTTTATGAAAATGTGCTTAAGACGCTGAAAAGTGAAAAAAATATATACATAACGAATGCAGTGATTTTTATGGTTATCTTCTTTTTCGTTGGCAGATATTTTTATTAAATATTGATGTTTAAAATTTCTATTCATATTATATATCGTATTATTGTTTTTGTCGTACAGATATACGACTTTCATAGCTCTCTACCCGATCGGTGTAACTGGAGAGCTGCTCTGTTTCTACTGGGCCCAGTTATACGCGAGGGACTATCCGGAGGCGTGGAGTTACGCGCTCCCGAATTCCTGGAACTTCACTTTCAGCTATCGATACTTCCTCATCTCGGTGATGCTGCTGTACATACCACGTATGTTCTTCGCCACCCTTTGATTTCTTCATGAGCAAGAATTTCATCATAATAGATTTTCTCACATGTTACTTTCTCCTTACAGTTTTCCCCCAGATGTACCTTCACATGTTCGCGCAAAGGCGCAAAGTGCTCGGCACTCCATCAACGCAAACGGCCAAAAAACAAGCGTGAACATTTCTCCGCGATTTGTTGCATTATCTTGCGAAAAGAATAAAGTTTCGTTACAAAAAGAGATTTCTTTCGAGCGATGAAATTGGTGTTAATCTTTGATAAAATTTCGACCGAGGAGATGGTCATTTTTTTTTTCTTACGCGACATTGTTCTTCGTAAAGGCTGAAATTGCGTCTTCGTATAGCCAGAAAGGGACCAAGACATGTTTTCAATTAAAAAAAAAAGAATTGTGCAATGAAATTAAATTCAAATAATCTATTTGCTTTGAATTTTAGTCATCCGGCATACAAATAATGTCATAAAACTTGAAATATTATATAACTAGGAATTTCGTAATTTTTATTAATTGTAGCTGTTTGATAACGCAAATTGGACACAGAACATTTATCAATTAAGCGGAATTACGAGGATGGAAGTTTTTCTGACATAGGGCGGATCAAAACGTGGCTTAGGTGCACAGTGCTTCAGGATCGATTCTTATCTGACTGTTGGGATGAATAGCAAAAGAAAATTGATGATTAGAACGCATCTAATTGATCACCTGCTCTAAAATCCGAATTTCCGTATGAAAAGTTACCAGTTTTAGTAACTGAATTAAATGATGGAAAATTGGCTGATTACTTTCTGAATTATTGTCAAAGTTTGATATTAACGTTAATACGAACAGTTGATTGAAACACGTATCGCTATGTAAATAATGCAATCTTAATTCGACGGATGAATTAATTAATCCGGAAACAACCGAACAATGCAATCTAGTTTTTCGTATAATTTATTCAGTCACGTATACAAAAGTAATTTACGCTTGGTCGCCGGTTGGCATGGATTTGATGATATCCGAATTGCCAGGGTCCGTGATTGAGAGTATACAGACGCGGAAGTATTTACCGCAGGCTGTGCCGAGCTCGATGTTGTTTCCCGTGTAGTGATGAACTCCCGTTTTTGCCAACATCGCGTAATACTCGACCTCCGATTTTCTGTCGACGTGGCGGAAAGAGAACGCGGCAGGTAAAGATACAAGGGCGTTGTTTGTTTCGCGAAGAGTCGTCCGGTGCACTTACGAGCACAAGGACACGAGACTACTCCGTAGGACTCCTTTGCTGTACGATCGAGTTACCAGAAATCGATAGCAGAGTCTGCATGATTCTTCGAATCTAATTTTGATAATCTGCACTTTTATTGGCGGCGTACATTTTTAAAATTTTTTCAAGTTTGTTCGATCAATCAGCTTACAATTCGAACGTTTTACGAATAATAATGTTTATAACATTTTAGAACCTGTTTTAAATTCGTAACTTTTTCTGTCGAACTTAATATTTTCATAATTATCGAAATTGCAGTGAAGTTGTATTATTACACTGAAAGAACTTTTTACAGAAATGTCAATTCTAATGGGCATTCAGAGATGCACTAAAATTTCCTTCAAACAGCTTCACTGATTTTTCATTAACGATCAGCGATAGCTCATCACTGATAACTCATCTATGATTTCTCATTAAAAAGAAAATATGACAAAATTATATATGAATATATGTAAATTAAAAAATTTGACATTCTAATCGACTGATCAGAAGAAGAGCTAATATGACTATTCAACTGGGGAATTGGAAAATTTCTTTGTTGCAAACTTCGTGAGTATATGTCGATATTAATTCCACCGCAGACTTTGCCCGTTTCTGGTACTCATTCGACATTCGTTAAGCTTGGATCGTACAACCAGTGAAGGAGTACTACATCTCAGTCTCACCTAAGCGGAGGTGTGTTATTGGCGATGATGACCAGTTTGGCTTTTCCCTGTCTCAGTGACTTGAGGGTTTGCTTGTAGCCCAGCACATATTTTCCAGATTTCATGACGAGAGCGAGCCTGGAGTTGATGCTCTCCATAGCCTTTTTCTGTTGGAAAGCAATGAACCGGCGATAAGAAAATCGACATTCATGTAGATTTTAAAAGGTTGAAGGAAAAATGACCAAGTCATTTGTCATCGAAAAGAATCGAGTAGCGAGAACGAAAGTGAGGTTATGTGACCACGTGGTCGTGTATCGATGTAGCGAAAAAAAATAACGTACCTGTTTCTTTTGGGCAACCATTTTAGCGATTTTGCTACTTTTTGACCTGAGGAAAACGATTCAATGTTTAGTACCCTGGACAATTTCAGTTTCGAGACGAAAGAAGAAAAAATGAGGCGCAAGCTTCGACGGGACGTCGTACCTGGTTGAGAGTCGAATGTAAAAAGATGGCGGACGTCGCGAGCGGCACGGAGGCTAGCATGCAAGCTAGACAACCCTCTTACACAGGTTTGACAATAACGGTAGTGGGGGTATGCACCTTAGCCTGGACCGTTTTCATTCCGATTTCTGCCGCTTGGTGCGTGACGGCAAAACGAATTGGACTGCGACGAAGAGGGAAAAAGCTTTTTCGTATTTTTTCGTCTTGACCGCAGCGCATGCGTCATTCGGCCATAGTTTATTTACCGAATTGCCGTATGATCTGCATAAATTGTTTATACCTAAGCGGCGGAAATGAATAAAAGCGATATTTTATCTTTAATAATGCGAAAAGATCTTTGGCATCGTTGCGACATGCTAGGTTCATACACCTGATATTGTCTACATCTTTTACACTATTTTAAATAACGGTTATATCGTCAATAATGCCACAATACCGCTGAAAATTTCACGACCGCAGCAACACGTTGCAAGAGGGAAAGTACTGCCCTTTGCTACAGCGACGCGTAACAGTACCCTAAAGATTGAAAAATAGCACCTATCGGGGTGCCCATCCACACCATGGAATTTGAGCTTCCTGGCAAAACCTTTATGCAAGAGTGTGCTTCATCTCCAGGGAGACGGTGATATAAACATCGTTAAAATTAAGAGCAAGCGGGGATGGCGCCGCGATCGATCGAACCACCAAGATTCTAGGCTGCTCTCACAAAGGGCCGAGCGGAAGTTTGATGCAATTAAAACTTTGTTCTTATCGTTATTCATTTAAAAATCGATTGCGAAGAAAAATATACATTCTGCTGAATGACGACTAACAGCTATTCTGCCCGAAATGTCAACCGTCTAGGAGAAACCTTGACGACAGGATTGTCACCGACCAGACGTGCATTAATAATAATAAGAATAATAATGGGGAAAGAAATTCGTATTTAATAACACATTCCGTTTTTTATGGTCATTATTATTATGTTTTTTCATGAAGATTACACCAATATCGTATATCACGGACACACAATGATAAATCAATTATGACCGTGATTTTTAGTGAATCACATAACCTTCAGAAAACCAAGCATTACGGATAAAATGTTCACAATGGCAAATATTTTTTTCACATATTTCGTTGAAACAAATACGAAGATGTATCGTGATGAACGTTGGTTATTGTATCCCCGTCTTTCGTCTATGCCGTAGCCAAGCACTCTGCAGTTTCCAAAAGCACTTGAGATGTTGCCTCGACGAATTGATCATAGTCGGAAACCTTGTTTATACAATCCAGAACGGCGGTAGTATCTGCTATGGAGCCCAAATAATGGCTGTGCACATATCGCAACGTCGCAAGAGTGTACGTCGTTTTTTCAAATATGTAGTTTTCGATCTGTGGAAAAGGAAAGTAGATCATGGAGATTCAGTTATCTGCAATAAACATCGCCTCTGATTCCTCTTATTATATATAACCCTCGACAAAAGATATTATCTGGAAAATTAATTAGGTTATTCACAGTATTTCACTTATCAGTTTGACGTATCACTTGAAATGAAAAAATATAGGGAGTGTCGATGACCGCATTTTAAACCAATCAAATTTAATTCACTGCAGAAATAATTTTGTGTATTCACTATTTTTTTTGTGATGACCCAATGAAGAATATTCTTTATGAAAATTCGACAACATAAAAATGAATTGAAGACGAGATTAGCTACAAAACCTTACTAATACAATATCTACTAATAGAATATTAATAGAAATTTGACTAGTGTTATGTCTAAATTTTTCCGGATTACATTCACAAAAGTTTGTCTGAATTTGCTACTGACCCAGCGCTGATTTAATCGGCACTGCCATTGTTTGATCGGTTAACCCGAAGTAGGCGCTATACACCACGTAACTTACAAGTGCGAGAGAACCAGCGCGAATGTTCAAAACAAATTTTTTTTAATATAAATTATTGTTAACGTGAAGTAAAATCATCAAACTCTGCGTTTATGAGTGTTACAGAGCTTGGTGCTCGGTATGTCCTGAAAAAGCTAAAATACATATGGGAAATCTGGGTTTGAAATTTTGTGAGGTTATGTCGATTTACAACACATTCTACGTGTCCTTAAACAAATTCTTGATTCGAATCGTCTGGATCGGCATAGAATTATTTGAAAAAATTCATAACGTTTTTAAAATAGCTAAATTTATTTATTTACATTAGGTTAGAACATCCATTTTTCGTATCTATACTCAAATTTTACTTCACGTTTCCACCTTCACCGTTTCTCACGTCGTTATAAGTTGATATTAACCCTTTGACTGCCACGAAGGTTACCAGTGATCGGCATATTCAAATGAAGTACATTGTCAGAAATTCAGCTTCAGAGGATTAAACTAGAGACCCAAGAGCTTGCTGCTATCGCGTACAAATAAAACACGTACCTTTCTTATGAATACGGAGGGATCGGTTATTGGTTCATCGCCATTTAGCCCTTTGCACATGTTGTTCCTACAGGAAGCGACCAATGCTTTCAGATTTTCTAACGACGCGATTGAGGCAGCCACAATACGAAACGCTTCAGAAAAACCATCGACGGATGGTAACATGGCGACAAGGGTACACCCGTCCATTGCATCTTGAATGGTGGGTGTCATTTCTAGGATTTCCTCTAGGTATTCTCCGCAGTTATTATTCCGGAACGTTTCACTTTGGCTATTCTCTAAATCGGCAACCTGACTCTTGAGCTGCACGAACAATAAGGTTATCATTTTTATTTTCCATTCCATGTAGATTTTCTCTGGGAAATGCAACACCAGCCAAGGTGAATTCTTACCATATCCAATGTGGCATTCATCGACATTTTCAATATTTTCATATAATAATACATGGAGTCTCTGCCCGTTCCATTTACTGCACGGACAGATTGACCAAAGTTCTTGGTCTGGATATTGATGTCTTTGATGGCTGCATCTATCTGACTGACCATTCTCTGTGGGTTGAATACATTCACCACTGCAGCGCTCGTCTGTAATTTTAACAAATATGACATTTCCATTATCTCGGAATATTTCTAAGGTATCCGAATATATGAGTATTCGTGTATTAGACAATTTGCTATTTAATGTTTCAGTATGTGAGTCATCTTTTAAGTATATTTAAGTTCTCTTCGAGTTTCCGAGTAATTTTTTAAACATTTTCTTTAACATTCACAATTCATATTGGTGTATAAACAATTAAAAACTGAGTTTAAAAAGGCAGTTTTAGTGTACAAAGAGCAGTGTATTTATCGGGGACATTAAAATGATCTTTTTTACTAGCGTCATAACACTGATGCTCTCAATATCTGTGGTTGTTGGTTTACAAATGGTCGAGCGATACAATTTCCAAGTATATTCTCTTTTGCCGAGCATTATATTAAAGCAACGAGGTGTGCAAATACTTTTTCTGAAATTCGTAATTATGTTAATTCTTTATTTCTTATCTTATACCATGTAAATTTTGTAATCCTTCTCTATTTGTTACTTTTTTAGTTCTTCATACTTATCGTATTAATTCTTCGTATTTTATTCTAAATACTTCCTGAACATTCATCGTAATCAGTGTTTTTTCTGACAGCGAGAAGAATTTTTGCGGAGTATTACATTTATCGAATAAAAAAAAGAGTAATATCAATTTTCATAATGCAGAATATGTTCTCGCAAATATCTACTTTTATTATAAAAAACTAAACATCACGGCGAAAAATGGAGCTCGACTCGACACACTTGCGCAAATTGATATTTAATTTTTGTTGAAACGCAGTCACTGTTTTGTCAAAATCGTAAATCACGAGTGAAAATTTTCACAACTGGGATTATAGTTGAAACACGGGAAAATTTTATTACCAAAGTGGCGAGAAGAGCACAGCCGAAGATAATAGTCAATTTGAACATAGCGATGTATTTTAACCGGTATGTTCTGGCGGGAAGAAAATACTCGAATAACTGGCGTAATAAAAATGCGATCTTTTTATAACAGTTCTCCGATGCCCGAATAATTCAGGCTCTATTGTAATTTGTCGAACGATATGTAAACGACACTTTTTGGATCGAGCCATATGTTGAGAATGAAGCAACCGTCGTTTTATCACCTATGCAAATATACGTACCAGTGGAGAATTAAAACTCAATGACTAATTCCTTATAGATTCCAGACGTTTCCAGTTTAATGAGATCCTTTCGTTACTTATTGAAAATATCGGATGATACGGTGTTTCGCTAACTTAAAATTATGCCGGCACGGTTTCAGTTTAAGCAACGAAGTATTTCTCGTGCGCTGCTAGGATGAAAGCCTCGACTTCCGGTATTCTAACTTATCGCCTCCGTACGCAGCTGCGTATATATAGTTGTCGTGTGTACAGTAACACGTATCTTTTCGAAGTATTTCTTCTTTTTTCCGATAACTATTCGTATATGACGCGTGAAGGATCCACACGATCTTACAAATTTTCAAAACTAAGTTTTTCATAGACATTTACATTTGTGAAATAAAGCATCTGGCACTGCAGAATTACTGGATGCAGGGGATGTGTGTTTTATTTAATCTTAAAAATGTTCCGTGTGTGAGAAATTTCATTTAACTAATTTTAGCTATCTCTCGTGTGCTCATATGTAACGCGGTACAGCTGTTACTTCGCTTTAACGATGATTCGTTTTTGAAACGGCTATCATGGTTGGCCGTACCGATTTTTAATCCACGTATTCGTTTCTTTTCTTCATTCGATGCTTTTCTTCATTCATTACTTCGAATTCTCTTACTTAAGCCACAAATTACCATCGATGGCTTGAATGTACAATATTGAACCGGGATGTCTGTACACTCAGAATAGCATACTGGCCAGTCAAAAAGAATTTTCCATGGGCGATTGAAATTCTGTAAACAATGCCGATCTATTTAAGAAGAAAGTTGGATTAACTACTCAAATGAAAAAGACAACGTGAATGCATCGAATGCATGACCATGTGAAAAAAGATGATACAATTACACGATAGAAAACAAACTATCCTTTAAATATCACAAAAATCATCGTAACTCATTTCCCAACATTTTTAATATATCTTTAGAGCACAATGATTCCAAGTCTAAACGCTACCAAACTACGCGGAAGATTAATTTTTTTACCTTCGAGCCAACCCGAGACCCCTCTATCATTTCTATTCGACTTGTATCTTATATTGGAAATATTTAACGGGGCCGTATATTTTCGTTTTTTGGAAACGAATGTCGTCAAAAAACAGATGCGAATGTTTTGATTACGACGTATCTGTATTTGAACAGTTTTACAAACATTTTTTTGTGTTGGAATACCTTCTTTTCTAATCATCATTTTTATTCCCGAGAACGATGAAAATAAAGATTCTTTATCTGACAGCGGTTAATTGTGCAACATTGGATTAAAACTAACTTAAACGCTAAAAAATAGATTTTTTCTTATTCGCCCCCTATACCCGCGAACGAATCGTTAGCCTGTAAAAACGTTTGAATGTTTTTATTAACATTTCTTGCTTTTTATACACTTCGATAGTTACACATTGCGATCTTTTTTTGCGTTTATTTTATACAAACGTGGATATAATGGGTAAACCGTATAATGTAAGTCGATGCGTGTGTTCTCTCGAAAAACGCGTTATTTTTTCCAACTCGAATACCGAGTTACAATCCTTTCGCAAAATTGTTTTTTTTTTCTTTCTCATTATCCTACATTTGTTCCGTGAAATTTCTTTACCTAATTTACCGTTTCGGTAATCCTCCGATAGTGGCAGGGCAAGGGGAGACAATTTGTATTCCTTTTTCATTAATTTAACAACTAATTGATTGTGAGTTTCGGGACGTACTTTATAACGCGATGTCACTTTTCACTTGTGTATATAATTAATTAACCTCCTTGAACGACGCGCGAACCGTATTCGGGCTTTTTTAAATCGCTGTAGTTGCGATATATGTATATAATTTAAATATTAACTATTCATTTGTATAAATAAATATTATCTCATATTCATATAAATTTGACGATAATACAAAGTAATATTTAATTATACGTACGATTATATTGATACATATATGCACGGATTGTGAATATATTCGTACCATTCAACATACGAATAAATATTACTTAATATTATTGAGTAATATAAATTAAACGAATATATTATATAACAATATAAAATAATATTTATTTGAATTATAATATTTAAATTATATATATATATATATATATATATGTGAGTGCACGTACGTTACGTACAAGCGATCAGTCCCGGGAAAATAAGCAGCAACAATCCATCACCCGCGGTCACGAATTCATTTTTCCACATTCCGCACGATTTCATTCGTATCGCTTATTGTTTTCATACATATCTATTTTCTGTCAATGTACACGAGTATATACACAAGCACGAGGATTTTTCATTTCAGTTCTTTCTTTTTCCCGTTTCTGTCTTTCCTTTTGTTTTTTGGTCTCTATACATCACCGAAAGAGGTATCATTGCCGGTTGTTGGCGAGCCTCACGTGCTCGGACAAAGGAAATTCCAACGGTGACCCTATATACAGAAGGCCAAAATCACCTCCGCTCAACTCGATTGTCCGTTGCATCGCGTCTCGCTGGGTTAAATTTTCTGCGAAAAAAGACAAAGTCTAAGGTTACGTTTCATGAGAAAAAAGAATGAAAAATTGGCTCATTTGGGGGACCGGATAGTTTTTACGTGTTTTTTTTTTGTTTATCGAAAATATTGTGTTGCGATATTGACAATGTGAAGGACCAAGAAAATTATATGTTTTGTATGTATTGTTCATATAAATAAACATTAGTGTTTTTCGTTATACAGATAATAAAAATATGGAACAATATTTATGAAAATAATAATAATAATAATAATAAAAACAACAACAACAACAATAATAATCATCATCATCGATGCGAAATAGTAAAAAGATTCGGAAATATTGTGTAACGTATAATTACAATTTATTGATTAGTCGATCAGTTTAATTTGTCTGATAAATAAATTCGAATGCTGTTCGAACATTTTTGATAAGCAAAGAAATCGTAAAATGCAATAATCTATTATCTTTCTAATTTATCCTGATGTGACTAGAGCCATATAAAACCCAAACGAACCCAAACAAAAACAAAGTTCACTGCTTACTTGTGGCACTGGATTCACTGCTTACTTGTTCAGGTTTAAAGATAATAAAAAATGGTAATCGGTGAATTTTAGTTCTACAAGGGGAATTTGTTTTTAATAAATTCGTTTAGCGGAAAACTGAGAGAATTTCAAGTATATGCACATTACCAATGTGGAGGAGTTTCGATCGATCAGGCCGGTGGCGATAGCTCGACGAGATCCGCTATTCGTTTTTCTCCATTTTCGTTCAACCTCGTTCATGAATGTTGTTTTTGTTCGGGTGCACAATCGGGACAAAATTTTCGGTACTGAAGTTCATAAAATTCGTTTCTTTTTTTTTTAATAGATATCGAAGTGATGAATTTCTTTCCTTTTCGTTTTAGTTTATCTTGTGTGTGTATGTGGGTGCGTGGGCGTGAATATGTTACGGTGGAAGTTGGTTTGAACGCGTTGAACCTTCTAAAAACCTAGTTTTCACTAGTCTTGGTGACAAATAGTTTTACCCCAGCAACAAACAAGAGACAACTGATCAATGAAAATGTTAATAACAGTGTTAACTAGGAAAAATTAGGTCTATCGAGCCGGTTGAAACTGTGTTGAAACGGATTCTTGGAAACCGATAACAATCCTTCTCTCCATGGCCACGTGGAAGCCGCAACTTTTACCGATTTCGTTTGAGTTTGTTGGAGGTCTATTTGGCATTGATTCCATTTGGGAGCAGTTCTAACCGGCCCAATTTTTCTCAAACTTATTTTTTCCTCGTTAAATCCAGTTTTAACTAACATTGGAGTCTGTACGTCAATAAATTTGAGTGTTTGATGAGAAAATTACTTGTAACGAAGATGTTAAAAGCTATTTTGTTTTTCTAGGGAAAACGCGTTTAAACTTTAACACGTATGCAACGCATGCGCGCGTATCCACACACACGGACGCATATAAATGTACACTCGCGCACAAAGAGAAAGAGAGTTCGCTGCGTGAATTCAAATAAAATATGATTTGAGTTTCTATTGGCACGTACACGGGGACGTGTTTCATCTGAGCCACAGTTTGAGTCGTAACGCATCTACTCCGTTCAAGTAATAACGAAACAATCGTTTGTCACGAAGGAAGCCGAGATTTTCGTAAAGCTTGAGGGCAGGTCGATTCGTGATCTCGGTCTCGAGTACAACCTCGTCGGCATCGTCCTCCACCATCACTTTGATCGCTCGCCTCACCAGATTCGAGCCGATCCCGCGCTTCCGGTATTTCACGTCTACTGCGAGCATTGCTATGTACCCGCGCTTTATCACTTTCCTGTGGATGTCCAGTTTGCACACGATCGCACCCACACACTTGTTATCGTGCATCGCCTGTGGCCGGAACAAAAAACCAGTGGGAGAAACAAGGAAAAAGTAAAATTAGGTAAATTGTGTCGACGATTTGGGAGAAAGTTCATTTTTGTTCAATGTGGAATCTGAACGATGCTCAAAGACAGGAGACTGGGCCAGCAAACATCACTTCGTTTAAGACACAAAATAGAACACTGATTTTGGAGAGGAACTTTAGCTACTCGATTACGAGTGAGAAATGGAAACCAAACTTACCAGAAAACAGAGTTTCGGCCAATTGTGAATAAAATATCTATAAGTGTAAATAGAGTACGGTTCGCTCAGGTCCTTCTGTATTAATTTCATGATATCAGGCATTTGCAACTCGCTGGTGTAGCTGACGTACCGCACGTCCGCGTCTTGGTTTTCCATACACGAGGACTCCGTTTTCTCTGAAACTGCAAAGTCAGAAAGAAAAAACAAGAAAACACTCCGGCAAATGTTCTAACTGGTCATCGCATCAAATTCGCAGGCCTTCAAAATGATTTTGGCTGTTATGAACAATTGGTTGTTAAGGATTCAGAGAGGACAAAATTTGAAGCAAAGCCAAATTGGTCCAAAATGACAAAAGTATGGCTTAACATTTTTTTTACTGTGATCTTTTCTCCTTGATAATATTTAATTTTATTGGCGTAAGGTTCCTTTTGATCTACTCGGCACTTTATAACCTTGCCGAGTAGCTTGCCAAGGCCATGGCAAAGAGCCAAACAATAAAATTAATCAAATTTCCGTAGATAGCGATCCACTATAGTACAATTATATTTGTGAAGCTTTCTAGGTTGTTTTACACACAACTTTTGGAAAATAAACTTGAAAATTCAAAAATTTTTTAATATTTCATATTGCTTTTGTTTTTGTTACACTTGGTACATTGCGAATTCTGCTTGAACGTATCCAATGTCAATTATCATAACGATAATCCTCTTATCGAAATCCTCGATATTCCATCTAGAACATTGTCACACTCGCAAATCTTTCCCAATATTTCTAGCATTATTGCCACCTGATGATTAGTTATGCTGGGCCAAGACTAAATCACGCCCGAGAAGTACTTTGGAAAGCAGCTTTGTACTATGCAATGTTCAGGCGGGAGAGTCGAGTATTAAGCGTCCCTTTCTTACCCAATTGATTTAAATGACTAGTTTCCACCCGTGGTGATTGCAACGGCGTACAGTCGACTTCTGCGCAGCTTTGCGGAGACTCGCATACGCCGTTGACGCGATGCGAGCCATTCACTCTCGGTTCTTCATCTTCAGGCTGCGGACTGAGTCTCGCGACAATTTCCGACGAGTTGATATCAGAAACATCGTTGACTGCCGACTTAACGTCGATTTTAGTTCTTGCGACATCCTCCTCATCGTTCACATTCGTATTCTCCATATTCGTTTCAACTATTTACGATTTCTTTTCTTTTTTTTCGGCGAGTTGACAACGCTTGATTTTGGGCAAGGAAGACAAATGTTGCCGATCGCGAAAACCGAGAATTGTACGAGGAGTGAAACGAGAAGACACGCAGTGGAATTTCCACTGGGTCTTCCTCGGATCGTCTATATACGTCTGCCTCGCCACAGCGAATTTTTCTGACGAACACGAATTTTTTTTCCTTGCTGCCTCTTGTTTCATCCAACGTATTATATTTTCACACTACGAGAGCGAAAGAGTCGTTAGCCTCAGCTTTGACATACGCGCTTTATCGGCGAAAAGACGAGCCTTCTCTCGAACGAATTTTCATTATCAACGAGTTGTAGCCGCGGACACCGCGCTGTAAAAAGAGTTCTCTCGCTTTTTTCTTTCCTCCACCTCTCTTTTTCTTTTATCTCAAAATACGGACATCCGCGACGTGAGCCGCTGAACAGTCGACACCATATTAGATTTTTTTATCGCCCGGAATAGCTGAGAAGCAGTGCGCTGTGAGACTATAGGGAGGTAATCCGTGTGGTTCGTCCGCTCTCCGCTTGACTGCGCTACGATCGTGTGTCATTTCACCGCCAAGGAACACGAGGTCGTCGAAGAGGGACGACTGATCAGCGCTTGAGAGTTTTATCAGAACTAAATCGACACCGGTGGCGTGAGATTGCGTTTCTCAAATGAAGATCATTCTCGGGATCAACCTAACCTCAAAAATTTTCGGAATTTTACGAATGGTTAACTTTTTTTGGTAAACCTCAAACACTCACGCAGAAGCCGGAAAGATTTCTTTCGCCTTAAACACCATATGTCTATGTGAAGTCCCAAAATTGTTCTACTTCGCCTTTGCTGTGAAAAAAAGTGAGGCCGAACAGGACATGAAATAAGTTGGGGGACGCGCTGCTCTCTATGCTGATTCATTTATTCTAAACTGTTTTCCTTTCGATGAGAACACATTCATAAACGGCTATTGTTTTTTAGCTATATTTATCCACAGATCTTCTTGTACCAATCATTTTGTGACAAACGCAGTGCTATTTATGTACTGGGAACGAAATGTTAATACACGGAATTCTATAGGCTAATATCGATCCTAGGATTGTGATCATACTTTAAAAATCGTCTCGGTCACTGAGCACCAAAACGTTGCACATTTGAATGATTGTAACTAAAAGCGTGTATATCCGTTGCGTAAATCATTCCTTTATACCGACAGAGCTGTCCTCGATTCGAATCGCCGTAAAATTACGTCAAGCGCCATCTCTCATTTTGACATTTACGTACACACGTACGTGTAGAGGCACATCCGACTGGAGAGCAGTGAGCTTTCCGGAAAGCTAAGTATCGCTGGTCCCACAGCTGACGACTCAATGCATCAGTCCTGCCGCATGACGTCACAATAAAAAAAGCCCTTATGCGCATTCGATCGCCGGAGCCGTGTTTTCTCTCTCCGTCTCGGGCTCCCGAGCACCTCGGGATTCCGGTGTACTCGCGGTGCACTGGACAGAGCGATCAGAGTCGCCGTCTCGTTCAGTAGCTCCGTAGCTATCGAGAAGGCAGGATCGCTGCCGTCGTTAGATATTTACCCTCGCAAATTTATCGCCGCGCGATTTTCGTGGCAAATGCGGGCCTCGTCGAGCACCGCGACTATTGACATCGCGTCATCAAAGAGCTCTCGCGAAATCGCGATTGACGAACAATCGCGAATAAGTCAAATAAAATAAATAAGAAAAAAAAACATTTTTAAACACGCGTTTTTCGCGGTGCTGCAGGCGTCCGTACCTGCGTGAGAGCGCAGAGTCACGAAAAGGTGTAAGACTAGTCGAAGAGGAGCAGAATGCCGTTCATATCAAAGGATTGGCGAAGTCCGGGCGAGGAATGGGTCAAGACAGTCGAGGGTTGGGAGAAAAAAAAAATCCTCGAGTGCGCGAACAATAAAACTATATCGCTTTTGATCCGGTAAGCGCAAGTTTATCGTTGCCATCGCGTCGTAACGTTCCGATTAGAATTATCGCAAAGCCGTACTTTTTTCTTTTTTTCACTCTTGCATCCTCGCGCCACCCGAAAAAAAAAACGTGATCCTCGTTTCCACAAACGCGAAATTTAACATAAAAAAGAAGAACGTCTAAGCTGAATATTTAACTTCACCGCACTCTGGTCTGTCGTTTCATCGGAAAGTCAAGCACCCAGCTGTTACATCGATACGGACGACATCTTTGTTTACAAGCTCGTGTGTTTACATCGGATGACAACAGTCGACGAGCGTGGGCGAGATAACTTTATAAATGAAAAAAATCATATGACGCGTCGCACATCGAGAATTTCATTGACATTGAAACTTAATACATCCTTTTTTTTTTATCGCTATTCTCAGCTGTTCGCTGTAAAGCGCGCTCGCACCCGTCGCGAGCAGCAGTTCCTTTGTTCGCGCGCGCGGAGATCGATGACTTTACGTACTCTCTCACGGCGCCTTTTCCCTTCTTCCCTCAAACTCGCGTCTCTCATCGTTCTTGTCCGTTCTTTTTTTTTTTTGTTTTCTTTTTTTTCGTGATCTCGAGTCGTCAAAAAGTTTCGGGGTATATTTGTATATGAGCGAATGCTGGAGGGAAGTCACTGATACCCGATGTAATTATAACTGTCCGTTTGCCGTAAAGCGACGAGGTGTGCGCGTTCGTGCATTCGTAGAATTCGAGTGAAAACGCAGCGAGGTGTTCTGCACCAGACGAAGCGTGTTGCCGATTCACGTATCAGCCATATCCCCTTATGTTATACGCGTTATAATGAAAGACCTGCGTCGAAGGAATTGCGCACTTGTGTCTGCCTCTTCAGCGATACGTATACGGAATTGAAAAATATATATCATTATCGCAACTCCACTGCAAATTCGATCGGAATTTTTTTCGGATTTCATTGTTTACGTGATATGAAAAAATTAATGTTATAAAAATCGAAGAACGAATTATAAAATACGTGGAACGCAGAGAATGTTTTTTTTTTTTTGCAATCGTCGACTTTGGCTATTGTATGGAATTGAAGTCGTATATTTTTTGGATCCCTATTGAAAGTCGACCATACTAATCACTGGAAAGGACATTTTAGATAATAATGAATATAGATGAATAATGAAACTAGAAAGTTCGTTGTTTTACATGATACGTACTACATGAATTTTCTTTGATCGATTGATTGAGTTTTTATCGTTTTCACTTTCATTCGGAATAATTTAACGATTGGTCGTGGTGGGAATTGAAATAAGGGCTATTACAGATTTGGAATATTTACCGTAGCGTTTATTCGTGTTATATAATGATAATAATAATAATGGAAATAATGTTCACTCAAAGATAGGCGATTATGTACGGCTTCGGAGATTATTCGACTTAGTATTGATGTACGATACTCGGTGTGGTGACCACTCAGCCGTGCACTGTCTGGCGCATCAACCAGTCACCGGAAATCCAATAATTTGACGTATACGGATACACGTTCCGCGTCCGGTTTCCCAATTCGTTGGGAAACCGTATATCGAGGATAGTTTGATTCTCCGGGGAATAAGGTCTGGGAAATCAGAGAAACTCGTGAAAAGAGAGGACACGAAGAGGGGGCGCGGAGAAAAGTTGATCGGGTGATCTTCGGTGGGCTCGGAATTGAGTATCCGAGACGTCCGAAGCTACGATGACTGGCGCAATTGAATTCGATCTCGTCACGCTTTCCCATATTTCTCACTGGTCAATTGAGCGAAAAAGAAATTACTCTCGCTTTCGGATTTTATCGCGTTTTCTGTCTCGTTTAATTATTTTCACGAGAGAACTTTATCTCCCATCGAAATATAATTGTTTTTGTGTTCGTCGAAACGCGAATATCCCGAGCGCGCGCGACTCTGGATTTTCACGATTCCAAAATTATGCTGCGCCTGCTTTTTGCGACTTCGAATTTACAGGATTGCATACGAATGCAATTGTATGCAATCGATTGACATACGCGCGGTTTCACATTCGCGTCATCCCCAAATTTGTTCAATTCCAAATTTAGGATTTCGCTAAATTATAGGATCCTTAATCGAAACAATTCCCAGTTAGCGCAGTTTCACGCAACTCCAACATTTGTGCAACCCTACGCATAAGCAACTCCAACATTTTTGCAACTACACGCGTACGCGACTCCAACATCCGTTGGAGTTGCATATGCAATTTCAACATTGGCGCAACTCCAAAGTTTGCGCAACTACAAATGCAAGTCCAAGCTCAACTCCAAGAGCAAGTCCAAGCTCAACTCCAAGAGCAATCGCAAAATTGTGCAATTCCAAACGCAACTTCAAATTCGCCCAACTCCGAATGCAACTTCAAAAGTTTGCAATTCCAAGCGCAACTCCAAAAGTGCGCAATTCCAAGCGCAAATCCAAAAGTGCTCAATTCCAAGCGCAACTCCAGAAGTTTGCCATTCCAAGCGGAAATCCAAAAGTGCGCAACTCCAAAAGTTTGCAATTCCAAGCGCAATTCCAAAAGTTTGCAATTCCAAGTGCAATTCCAAAAGTTTGCAATTCCAAGCGCAATTCCAAAAGTTTGCAATTCCAAGCGCAATTCCAAAAGTTTGCAATTCCAAGCGCAATTCCAACAGTGTACAACTCCAAAAGTTTGCAATTCCAACAGTGTACAACTCCAAAAGTTTGCAATTCCAACAGTGTACAACTCCAAAAGTTTGCAATTCCAAGCGCAACTCCAAAAGTGCGCAATTCCAAGCGCAACTGCAAAGGTGTGCCAATTAAACTGCACAATTTGAATGGGATACTGCACGCGTACAGTTCAAAAAGTATGGTAATTGCGTTTCAATCGCGATTACATATTGTCGTTCGCTGATAATCGCCCGGGTAAAAAGATACGGGAAGTTTCGAGTACACGAAAACAGGGTATTCCGCGTACGTCGGGTTTGTTTGTGTGAAACGCGAGGATTCGACGAGGGCGCGAGCAGGTCAAGCGTGTACGGGGTGGCGGAAGAATTTGTCCTTGCATCTCGCAGTGGAAGGCCCGCGGGAGGATCGCTCGTCGAATCCTGTGCATGGAAAATATCGGTTTGACCCAAGCGTCCTCTCCCTCCGCAGCCTCTCATCCACCGTTCGAATGTACTCGTAGCATGGAACCCTGTAAAAGTAGGTCGTGACCTACCTAGATACTAGAGCCTCGAGAGCTGACTTATAAAGCCCGCGGCAGCAACAACCCAGATGAGACAATCTTGCGTATTGCATTCCCCGTGCATACGCGAAATCCTAACCTAGCCTTGTTCTCTCCCGCCGACGTACTCGTAACTTTAATGGAAATACGTCACTTTTGTTTAAGCGGTTACAAGACGAAATTAGTAGCGACCCTTTTTGTCGTGGTTTAACCCGTCGATAACAAAGGTCAACGTTGAGCTCTCAAAACTTCCACTTCCGAATTAATCGATATTTTTTTTCCTCTCAATTCCGTTAGTTACGCTATTCCGGCTGAATTAATCATTGTATTATTAATAATAATACAATTCATAATTATCATGCTGTAATCAAAACGATAATAGTAATAATTCTTCAATAATATAATTTTACTTGTAATAATAATTTAAAGTTTTTAATAATCATTAGTGAAACGAGCCACGATGGAAATTATTTTATTCAATCCGGTCGTTAATATTTCGATCGATAGAGACGAAATGGACCGAATATTCTAGAGGCTCCTATTTTTGTCACGCTAAAAATTTAATAATCGTTATTATACACAATATACGATAAAACAATGTATTATTATTATTATTATAGATCCCATGGTATTTCAAACAATCACGTATCCTTCGAGCACACATGTAGAGTATAAATAAAATTGTGAAGAGTTCCGTACTAAGTATAGCTACAAAGCCTGTCGACAACCCATTAAAATCCCAATCACGGACGATTAAAAACCCACGCGCAATGTTTTTCTTGTTCCAACCGAAGCATCGCCGATATCAAGTAACGCGCGCGGCTGTTTTTTTTTCGTACGTAGGTCGAAACAGGTATACGGGTAGATTTATCTCGTTCCTGGTGGTAACGAACTGGAGATGACGCCATCTATATATATATATATATATATATATATTTCATGTTATCGAAAAATCATTAACGTCTTTGTGGTGAACAGTCGCGAAGGAAACAACTGAAAAAAGCAATCGTTCGCATTGTTTTTCAGAAACGCAATTATCTTACAAAGTATTGGGCATGCGCGGAGTTTCGTAAGCCTGGATTTGCGGGTAAATGGCTTGGCATAAACATAGAATTGTCTGGACATCGTACTGTACAAGCTTCGAATTGCACATGCAAGAAATATCGTAAACTTGGAGTTGAGTGCTTGGAATTGCGAGCTCGGAGTTTCAAGCTTGGAGTTGCGTGCTTGGAATTGCGAGCTTGGAGTTGCGTGCTTGGAATTGCGAGCTTGGAGTTTCAAGCTTGGAGTTGCGTGCTTG
>JAPYZI010002544.1:0-39049 GCA_030523105.1 Ophioninae sp. A BG-2022a | reverse complement strand
TTCCGGGAAAACTATTAGCGATATCGATACGAATCCAACGCCATTATTTAAGTTAGGCAAAAACCTTTTCCAAACTCACCCATTGAATCCCCATAGCCCCCGAGAAGCTTACTCTACGACCATTTGAAATATCGTGATTTTTGAGATTCTGGAAAAGTGGCCTGGGAGGACGAAAAAAATTTTTTTTCCGTTTTTTAAGTATTAAAAGGGTGTATTTAATCGGAAATTTCCCGCTGATTACGAATATCCCCGAGTTTTTGCCGAAAGTCCAAAGTTAGGCTGGGAAAATGCGAAAAACCTTTTCTAGACTAGTTTTTTAACGTTTTTTCCTAGAAATTTTGGGTTTTGGGGGAAATTAATCGTAGATTTGCATTCAGGGGATCAAATTACATCGAAATGGACCAATAAAAAAAATATTAAAAATCCAAAATTTTTTTGGATTTTTGGGGATAATACATTTTTTCACTAAATCATCGATAACTTTTTTTCCTCTGGGATTTGACACTCCACTTTGTGCGCGATCTCTTTATTATGATTTTCTCTTCAAAATGCTTTTTTAATCATTACCGTCCGATAATTTTTCGATTTTTGGCAGAATTTCAAAGTTGGTCCATCGATTTTTGCAAATTTTTCCATACATACCCCTTTGCCTCTTTTTTTGCGATTTTTCGAGTGGACTTCCTGGGAAAACTATAAGAGATATCGATACGAATCCAACGCCATTATTTAAGTTAGGCAAAAACCTTTTCCAATCTCATCAAATGAATCCCTATAGCCCCCGAGAAGCTTACTCTACGACCATTTGAAATATCGTGATTTTTGAGATTCTGGAAAAGTGGCCTGGGAGGTCGTAAAAATTTTTTTTCCGTTTTTTCAGTATTAAAAGGGTGTATTTGATCGCAAATTTTCTGCTGATTACGAATATCCCCGAGTTTTTGCCGAAAGTCCAAAGTTAGACTGGGAAAATGCAAAAAACCCATTCTAGAATACTTTTTGGACATTTTTTCCTGCTGCAGATAACGGTAGCTATCGTAGCGTCGGAGGTTACGAATTTACGCAGTGAACAAGTGACAAGTGACGAGTCAAAAAATATATTGATACTTCTGAAGGATGCAAACGCATTCGGTAAAAACGGAGAATGCGAGCAGCTGCGCCGCCCGTGAGAAAATCGTTGAACTGAATTTTCTTGACGACAATAAATACTATGAAAATAACAACATTAATTATGATGATTGCTGCTATTGATATTTTTCTTGTTATTACTTTTAATTTATTATTATTATTATTATTGCACTTGCTGTGACAATAAAATTATTATTTATTATTATTAAAACAATAGTAATAATAATAATAATAATAATAATAATAATAGGTCGATTATACTCGGACAATTTACCACGAAAATATATTGACCAATTTCCCTATTAGAAGATTTTTCGATTATTTTTCTAAATAATGTACAGACCATAGAAATAAACGGTAAATATATTTCAAAGCATGAAACAAACGCTCTGGATGAGGGGATAAAAAAGTACCGCGTGAATTGTGAATTCTATTTGTATTGAAATTGATCACGATGAGGATCATCGTGATCATTACCCCTAATCGGACCCTCGGCAAGTCCTTTTTCCATTTGCAGCGTATGGTTCCCAAAATATCGAAGAAAAAGAAAAAAAAAGAAAAGGTCCACCAAGACGAAGCTCGTTGACGTCGTCACCCGAATGGGGAACGTCTTTGGGCTACAAATGGAATCCTGAGGGCTCGTGGGTGGTGCTGGAAAATGTGAAAGGGACGCCGACGAAATATTCGGTAATGACTTGTTTCCTGACCATTATTCGGAAGAAAAAGGGATAGAATGGAGAAGAAAGGGAAAGGGAAGGTTGAAAGGTTCCCAGGATCGAGAAGGACCTTCGTGGACCGAAAAGCCTCGCGTGCCGGCTCGCCCTTACACGTATATACTTTTTTCTTCGAGTCCCAGGTCAACCCTCCAAAACAGCCTAGCTTTCTGGGTTACCCGTAGCTCGGGGGTGAAACATGCTTGTCTGTAAATCTTGCGAGGAGTCTTCGTCGTTTCCGTTTTATCGTGGATTTTCGTTTTTTATTTGTTTTTTTTGCAGCAGCAGCAGCAGCGTGCCGAGAAATTAGTTCGAGATATTTTTTTTTCATCTGTTTGGGTTTTTTTGGATTTTTTGGACTCTTCTTGGTTAGACGATTGCATTAGATTTCTGATCGTGAAGACGTTTTTCGATTAAGTTTTACATTTTTTTCTTAAATCAGTATGATGTGATTTATAGTGACTTTGTAAAGACACTTTTGGGGTTTTTTTTTAGGTTAGTTTGGACTAGATGATTCAATTATTGTTGGATTAATAAAAAGGATTTTTGTTGGTTTTTTTTTTTTAGAATAATTGGATCAGGCAATTATATCAGATTTGCAGTGGCTTGCTGAAGGGATCTCTTTGCTGAAGGACTTTTTGGATATATATATATTTTTTTTTTTTCATTTCTGTAAATGATTTAATTAAATTTCACGGTTTCATTAAATGTATGATGTAATTTATCCAACCAAAATCCTTTGGTCAGGTTTTTAAAAATTTATTTCGCTTCAACGATACAATAAAATTTCAAATAAATTATTAATTCGCTTCGACGATTTAATTAAACGTACGGTGACTGTGCCCTTTGATTGCGTGATACATTTTCTTTTTTTTTTTTTTCTATTATCAAGAAATTCCCTTCAGCTTTGGTAGAACCGAAATAACAAAAATTTCGTTCGAATGTAATTTGTACGTAATACGCGATACGCTCACGTACGAGCATTTTTCTCTCCAATTTACATTTTTCCTACGTTCTCTCGTATTTCCGTAAAAATTGCATTGAAATACAATACTGTCAAATTTAGTTGCAATTGGGGCAAAATGACGTTACGAAAAATTCCGAAAAAAAAAAGAAGAACAATCGATTTTGTACGAAGGAGTGTTTCTGTTGTAATATCCAATATCAGTTGGCTTATTTATACTGAAAAATTGTCTTGGAATCATCTGAGTAATTATAGTCATTGGAGCATCTCAATTAACTCTCGCTACGAGACACTCGTTTACTAAACAATTCAATGATTTGTCCTCAATTTTGTTTCACGGTCAATCGATTTCTGTAATTGCCCAAGAGTTTACGATCATTCCCTCATTTATGTTCAATTAACCCTTCGTGATGACGCGAATGACCCGAGAAACGTTTCAACATTTTCCACGTTGTCAGTATCGATTCGAAGGACACATAAAAAATCAGTATATTAGTTCGTACTTTTCCGAATAAAAATATCATGGGAAAAATAATTTGTATTAATTGTAGATTAAAATTTAACTTATTTTAAATAAGTTCAACTATAAATTTAAACTTACATCAAATTATTGCATTATATTTAATGATTGGACACTAATGTTAATTATATATATATATATATATATTTTTTTTTAATACTTACATTAAATTATTAAATATTATTGATACAATTAAAACTTGTATTAAATCAATGTAAAAATATATTAAATAAGTTTAAATAATTTTGACTTATATCACATGAGTTTAATTTATATTAATTGTCGTTAAACTTTAACCTCAATTTTTTTTAAATCTATTATTGACCAATTTACTTTTATTTATTAATCCCGCGCTAACAGCTTCAATCAAGGATCGAGTGGAAGTTCGAACGAATTTTCGAGCTATCTCGCAAAATTGTTCATTGTTCCCTCGGGTTCGAAAGCTATTTTCAGCTGATTCAATATTCCAATCGGGACGGCGGAAGGGAGGGGGAGGGGGGTTGCACTCACTCTTTTTCTCTTGCCACTGCTTCGGTTTAAATAATGAAGTAAATAGTATAAAACGCTCGGAAAGTTTGGTGATTCAAGAGGATCACGGAAGAGGTAAACCAATTAAGGGGGGAGGGGCTATAATAATAGTAGGAAGTACGGCATACATAATATCCAGCGCGAAAAGTAAACTTAAGAATTTCCTCTTCTCACGATTTAGCTGCTTTATTACTTCGCACGACTCCACCTCTCTCCAATTATTCCATCTCAGCTCAGTTCGAATTTTTTTGATAAAAAAAGAACAAAAATATTACCCAAAAAAAAATACTAAATTTGAAAATATCTATTTGCACTTAAAATTTTTGATGTCTCAAACCCAGTCAAAATTCAAAAACTTCAATTTACCGTTCCGCATGATCATCCTTTAAGTTTGCGGAAGGAGAACTGGAGGGGGGTGGGGGTGTTAAGCTACCCGAGACAAGTGAAATCATGGCTCGCTCAAAGCATTTAAGAGCCAGGATTTTCGGTGAAAAGATCCATGCCTATATACATCCCTCAAGCGTTATGTATACGCGCTTGTGTGCGCAAGTGGATATCCGTAAATAGGAAGGATGCGGGACGTGAAGGTAAAGCCTTGGTAAAGCCTCGCGAGCATGATGGATGGATCAAATGTCGGGGGTTGAGCTAGGACGGAGTGTACAGAGGAACGGCAACCCCCACGCGCCTCTCCTATCATTTTTAGGATTGGTGAAAGCGCGATAAAAAGCAAAATGTTTCTTTGAATATATATATGTATTTATATATTCGAAATAAATTAAAAAGTCAACAAAACAAAAAATCACAGAACATTCAAACCCCCTTAAAATCAATTGGACGACTCAATATTGAAGAAGAGAGTTGTGGGAGAGAGAGAGAGGGAGAAAGGTAAAAAAAAATACTTTTTTTTTTCTGTATAGTGACGTGAGAAAAAGTGAGATAATTTATCATCGACGTGGTTTGGCATAAATGTAGGGCTGCTGTAAGCACCGCAATGATTCAGCAAGAATGAATTTTCCTCGCTATTCTGATGGTTGCCATAGCGATGACGATGCTAAACTTTATTATTTTATTTGATCATTGGTGTATTTTATTCTTTCGCCTAAATCGTTGATTAAAACCGTAAATACGAGAGATGAAATATTTGGGATCGCTCGTCTTTGAAGATCAATGATCATCCAACCCAAACACGAAATATTCTTGTCTATTTTTTTTTTATTTTTTATTTCGTTTCACATTCAAAAATTTGTCGAGGGAAGAAGAGGTACACTATAAACGGGATCATTGTCGAAAGTGATGAAGATTAATTTAAAAAAAAGCGAGAAGAATGGTCAGCCTGCGCGAGGACGTGAATTTTTCTCGTGGCAAACGCGTGGGAGAAGCCGGAGGGGATCAAAACCACTGGTCGGATAACCACCGTATATCGGTGGATCTTTTGTATATTTTTTTATGAAAAAAAAAAATGGATAGTTCGTACTCGCTAGAGTCAGCCAGCCACTGAATTTCGAATGTTTGCGGAGAGCGAGAGTCGAGTGGAGGCTGCATAGAAGAGAATGACTATAGACAGATTTCATAGCTGAAAACCTAAACCAGACACCCGAGTGCTCGTCAAACAGCTTTTTCGAAATGATTCGTTCTGTGTTTGAATCGTTACCGGAAAATAGGAGGAGGGGAGGGAGGGAAACGAGTATGTAGCAAAAGTGAACAGAGATGAAAAAGGAGAGTGATGCGGCGGTCATGCCCTCGGCTGACTTCAACGTGTTCACCCACACAAACGTGTGTATCGATTGTACGAATAAAAATTCAACGATTTTACGAGATATGTATCGAAGCGTCCTCTAACTTCGTTGAACCGATAGATCACAGAATTTTGAAGAGAAAAGTCCTTAACCGTTTTTTCCTACGATGTTTAGTTTCGTAGATACGAATTAATAAACGCTGGCGAATCTCGTACTTGCGTCGTCCCCACCACTACGCCCAGTGGCGGTGAGGTGGGGCAGCGAGCTCACCGTTTGGCCGTGCACCTCCCCTCCTTCGCGTACTCCATTGGTTACCGGTAATCACTTAATATCTCAGCAACGGTAAGCCTCTGAGAAAAACGGAAAAGGACTATTCGCCTCAGAATTTCACGATCTATCCGGTCAGCACGAAGTCGAAGCGTTTAGTTCGAATATTCTGGTTAAATATTCGCTTTTCGAGGAGTTAACAAATATGTTGCGGATTCGCCAACCAGTAACGAACGCTTTTGACACTGTCCGCACTGTGGATGCAACTTTGCTTCAGCTTCACACAATTCGGCATTCGAGCGTCAAATTAAAAAACAAAAGAATCACTGACAATAGGATTTTTGTTTGCCGCTGATAATTATCGTATACGCCGGGAAACTAAAGAAGAGATTTTTCGTTGAAAATTCGTTTGCAGTTGGAGCATTCAACGACGGGTTTAAAAAAAAAAGTGAAGTAAATCATTTTCGCTGGGAGCTTGATGAAGAGCACACGAGGCAATTTTTTCCGCTTGTTCTCGGTCAAGTGACCATTTGATCAATCGACTATATTGGCGCTTTGTCCTCCGCTGGTTTCGTGTGTTCACGAATAAACGCATCGATCTCTCGCCGATTTTTTGTTTTTGTTTTTTTTTTTTCCGGGGCGCGTGGCTCTGTACCGTCATTTTTAATCCACTATGCCCGTTGTCAGCGAAGCACCGAGTGGTGCTCGCGGAACCCAGGGAAGTATGAAGTTTTCACTCGCAAGAGAGTTTGCGATGCACAATGGTGAATTGGCAGACCCGAAGCCATGTACCATCCAATTTCAATCCTGACCACTCGAAGTCGCCGATCACCGAGCTATTTTCGGAGTTATATACTTCGTGATATTGGACTGTACGTTTTACGCTCACCTCGATAGAGGATCCTAACAAGCGCGGTCAGCTTCCATTGTCATGATGCTAGAACTCACTGAAACCACGTTCTCAACCAGACGCGCTTTGGGAATCCAAATAAACCTAAAACTATCGTGCACTACCGTTTCTATGGAACAGAGGTCTTCATCGAGTGGTCAACACTCCGTTAAAAACGTAATCTATAAGTCAATGCTCATCAACCGGATATCTATTTTCCAGCACTGTTGCTTCTGCTGTTTCACGCAACAGCTCCTCATACTAAACAATTTAAAAACTTGAAATATCTAAAAACTAACAGCGGACTTCTTTTCTGATGAACATTTTGCTCCTGGATTACCAAACCAGGAAAGTTCTTCGATTACACTCTTTCTGATCCTAGATCGAGACGAAACAGTATGACGACGACGTTTGAACGCATCTTCAGTGATATCAAAGTCACAAGTCCATTTTCCTTTTTCCTTCTTATCAACTATTTTCAATATCCAATCTTGATAAGTATTGGAGGCTCTCTATTAGGCTCCTTTTTAAATCCTGCTACGAAGCAACTTGTCAGCTTTTGTGCTACATCAGGTTCTTACGATGGGCTTACGTATCCGATCTATTGATTCCTAGCAATGTTCCTAACGACCCCGAACGACTGCTACCAGGCTAGGTCGTGTTGATTATTTCCTAAGCCAACGATATGACAACCTTCAACCTTCCAACCAACCTTCAGAAGGTTGGCCTCCAACCAGAAGCCAACCTTCTGAAGGAAGATATCTTCCGTCAGAAGGTTGGCGATGTTTTTCAAGATCATTTGTTTATTGAAATATTTGGCAGTTGAACAAGTTTCTAGCCAACGATTTCAGCAGCTCGAGGATTTCTTTAAGCTTGTTTGCTAGTTCAAACAATTAGGTATCGTTTATCTGCTGATTGTTTTCTACCCCCATTGACGTCTTTCATCAGCAGCTTGATTGTTTCTTCAAGCTTGTTCGGCAGTTCCTTTACAGGTTCTTTAAGCTTTGAACCCTGGGTTGAGTTCGTTCATTAAGCAGGCTTTACACCCTTAAATCTTCGTCACGGATTCTACCGATCAACTTTCGACCTAACCCATTCGCCAAAAAGAGGCATCAACTCCTAACTCAACCAGCAAAGTATTCAAACCGCACAGCAAAACTGGAATTTCTCCGTAACCCAAAGCCCAAAAAATTGACAACAAGAAACGCGTTCGCGGCCCCGACCGTAAATACGAGTTTACGAGGACCGTGGAAGTTTGGCACTTGCGTAAAACAGGGTCTCGGGTTCGGGGGTACCACATCGGGTTTGCAAGTTGATACGAGGAATGCATTCACCTAAAGTAAGGTATAAACTCGGGATGTATCGTTGAGCTCAACGAAGCGATAAAGAGGGTGCGAGAGACGTCGTTGGTTGCGCCGCTTAAGGGACGTCATTGCCATGGCATGTTTTCCAGTTCTCGGTGAACCGACTTCTACAACGAGTTCGAACTAACTGCCTACTTCCGTCCTCTTTCATCAACCCCTTACTCGTACATCGTCGGAATTTCACTCACCTTTTCCAACCTCCGCAACCTCACTCCACCCTTTACTCAACCTCCTTGAGGTCTCATCAACCACAATACGAGGGAAACAGACTATCGGTTTTACAAACTTACGTATAAACTGGTTGTGTCATCGTGGTGTGAAATATAAAAACAGTATGATACAAAATGTTTCAAAATAGCAACTAGTAGGTATAGAACTCCAGTAGAAAGTGAGTTTGGGTTTGTAACCATGAAAACCAGACGAAACGATAGACACTGTTTCCACGTTCTTCTGTGGTATACTTTTTTCATTTAGATTTCGATATGATCAAAATCTATAATTATTTTGTCAACCATTTTTTTTTTTATTTTGATCGATTGTTACTCATTTTGGAATCCTTGATTATTCATCATTTTGGACTCCTCGATTATTCCTCATTTTGGAATTCCTCGATGGAATTTCCTCATTTTGGAATTCCTTATTTTGGATTCCTCATTTTGGAATTCCTCATTTTGGATTCCTCCTTTTGGAATTCCTCATTTTGGATTCCTCCTTTTGGAATTCCTTATTTTCGATTCCTCCTTTTGGAATTCCTCATTTTGGATTCCTCCTTTTGGAATTCCTCATTTTGGATTCCTCCTTTTAGAATTCCTCATTTTGGATTCCTCCTTTTGGAATTCCTTATTTTGGAATCCTCGATTATTTCTTATTTTGGAATAATCGATAAGAAGAACTCGAAGAAAATATTCTTTTTTAATAAAAACAAAAACATTGTAAATACTTTCGCCAATGATGTACTTCTAAAATAATAAACAATAGTATTGTTATATATTATTAATATTTTCCTTGTTCAATTAAATATATTAACGATTATTACCACATTAAGGACCGCGAAGAAATCTGTAAGATATACGTCGACATGAGATAACTCGTGAGTGGCCCTTAATGTGTTAAAATCTAATAATAATAGAGATAGTGAATTAATGAATTGTACAATTGTATTTAATTTATTAACTTATAGTGAATAAATGAATTTACTATATGTTCCATTAATTTACGTTAATTATAATGCAACTAATAAATTGTATAATAGAATTTAATTGATTAATTTTCTACAATAATAAATAATTATTATACCGAATTAATCAGTATAATAAATAATTATTATACAAAACTAAATTGTATAATAATACCTAGCAAAGTTGTATTTAATTTAATCACTAATAGTGAACAAATCAATTTCCTATTTCCATTAATTTGCAAAATAATTAAACATTTTTAATGCCAATATTATAACAATAATAATGTTTACAATTTTTTAAAAACATTATTGATACATCTTTTAACAACTGTTACATACATTACAATACCTATCAGTATTTCAATTTAACGAATTTAAATTTGATCAATTAATAAACTTTTAAAAATACTTTTAAATTTTTGTTTAAAATATTTTTTTCACTTTACAAACAGTATATTTAATGTATTCGTGTAATAACATTTAAATGCACCTTGGATCGATATTCCAACAATACTCAAAGACGACAGGAGTGAATAGAGTCATACGTCAGAAATATCACGAGCTCTGGTAAAGTCAGGAAAAGTAAAAAAGTCGAGAAAAAAAAATAAGGCGGAAACGGGACCAAGAGGGAGAGAGGAAGACATATTCTTAACGTCACGAAAATTCCTCTCAATCATGCAGAGTGCTTCAGCGTACACACTTTGACCGGCATAACCAGGAGCTATTTGTCGTGAATGTTTGTACGAGGTACATGCGAACAGAATACGAACGAAGAATGTTCTCTCTTCAGCTGCACATCTTTCGTCGCGGAAAGAGATATCTGGTTCTGTGTACGTATCATGAATTCCATCACAAACCAAACATACTTCTGAGTAATACCAATTTCTACTCAACCCATCCGAATTTCGTCGATTTTGAAAAAAAAACTATTTCACGTTTGTTGTTTTCGAAAACAGTCCTCGAAAAAATTTAAACGCTAATTATTTGGTGTATTATTTGGAAGGAATTTTTCGAAAATCAAATTATATGTATATATAATAGAGAGAAATTGGTATTACTCAGAGAATTCTGATTAATACCAATTTCTACTCAACTCATCCGAATTTCGTCAATTTTGAAAAAAAAATTATTTCACGTTTGTTGTTTTTGAAAATAGTCCTCGAAAAAATTTAAATGCTAATTATTTAGTTTACTATTTCGAAGAAATATTCATAAAATCAAATTGACTGTATATGTAATAGATATAAGCAATGATATTATTTATTTATAAATTATATAAATAATTTTCCACATATGATTTATACTGAAATCACAATACAGTTAAATATTTAATTTTCAATATTATTTTTATAATAATATATTATGTTAATAACATAATATATTATTATTAAAATAATGTTGAAAATTAAATATTTAACTGTATTGTGATCTATTATATTAATATTATAAAAATAATTTCTAAGATTCAGGATGTATCGAATGAAAAAAAAACCGTGTTCTAAATCGGTGAAGTTTACGTTAATCTTGCTCACGATTAATCGGCAAGTGCAATAAGCGTTTACCTACCGGTGAAACGTTTGCATTCCGTGGCAAGTGAAAACTGGCAATGAGCGGGGTTGTTGTACACGTGTAGATAAACGGGGATGAAATTCGGGCAACGAGGGTGCGTCGTCCACTTCGTACAGCAACGAGATCGTGTATATCGGTGACAGCAATATGGATCAAGCACTCAGGAATGAAAAACGCAGCGTCGAATGAAAACTTCATCATCCGGGTTTTGATGCTGTTGCTGGTGGTGCTGCGCCACGTGTAACAATGGGGAGGGGGAGGGGGGGGGGGGTGATATGCCGTCGTTGTTATCGTTTTGGCAGTAGGAAAATATCGGGCAGCTGGTACATCAGAGTGGCATTTTTCAATGAGGCTTTTGGAAGGAAAAACAAAAATTGATGATCCATCTGGACAACGTTGCAACCATGGATGACCTTCGATCAATCAAACGTCATTGGTTGTGGTGCGGATCTAACTGGAATTCATTTTTGGCACGGCTGCATTGTCAAATGAAGTCAGCAGGCGACCAAAATCGGACGGTTCGCTTGGAAGAGTGTTGGTTCCCATTTTCGATAAAGGAAGACTCATGATGTCATCCGTCTCTAATCATAGATCCTATTTTATTTAGAAAACAAAATTCCTCGTTGATATCAAGCTAACTTAGAGGCTTTAAAGGCATGTCGAACACGCCTCCGTCCACTTCGAAATTTTGAAACCACTATTCTCTGGAACGGCTGAACCAATCGGTACGAAATTTGTTGTGAGCGTTCAGAACGATGGCACCGAGGACCCCCCGATCGCCGTTTCGGATGAAAACGTTTCATCCTTGAGAAATCGCGGTTTAAAACTTTTCGACTATTTCTGTCGCATTCGTGTATCACCTGATAATGTTCGTCATGCTCTTAAGCCATTGCCTCACTTTGGAAACTTCGAAATATGATTTTGTTTGCGCATCGTTATACTTTGAATTTTCAAGGATATTTTAAGATCAATGATAACCCTAAACAGTACTTACTCATATTCCGTTCACGATCGTATTTTCTTGATTCGACAAAGATAAATCTATTCCAACCAATGCGTAACCAAACAAATATTCATTAGTCTGACCCATCAAAACGAGTTTCCGGACAGGAATATCCTTTTAAGGGATTATATCTTACCCCTAAAGGAATTGGATCTTTGATTCTTCAACGAACTGCCGAGGAGTCGATTAAAAAAAAACTTCTTGATGATCGTACAGCTTCTAAATGACCTGAAAAGACCGTAAACTTAAAGGACCCAATCTACTGAAAATCCGGATGCCTTTTAGGTATCAGGCTACATCAGGGACTATAAAAATCCAGACATCTTTGATCGTTCAGCTTTCAAACTACCTATCACGACTATATCCCCCCTCCCTTCTCCAGTTTTCCTTCAAATGCCATCCAATTGGACGCGTTTAGTTATCCTTGGTTGTCTGAGCTTTCACGGTTTTGCCATGAAGCCATTTTGTACGCCCGGGCCGGTGTATTGGTCGTTCCCGTCACGGAGGTGACGGTCTGACCGCGAATTTGCCAGGAGGCAAGCCACGATAAGAATCCGAAATCAGTATGTATTGTGCGACTGCGGAATAGAACGGGGTTGAAGACCGTGATGCATCTATGTCTGTACCTACAGTTGGTCTCGCGAGAGCAGGCATACGTGACGGAAATGTGAAATCCGTGTAATGCACGAGATGGAGAACAATAGGGTGCTCGGTACTTCAACATCTTCGCAAGAACATCCTCCGGAATGATTCCGTTGGCAGGATAGAGACCGGTACAGCGTGGTGAACCAGCGAGTTGGAATAGTCTGAAAGAGACCGGCTGGAAACCGCTTCAACCCTGCGAAATCAGATTGCCTCATGTGCGAAACATGTTGGAGGTCATTGTTAACCAGAGATCGGAATCATCAGGGAAATCTGACAGGGGAACCAACGTTGAATTCTTAACTGTTGTAATCACTGAAGCAAACATCTATAAAACCGAAACATTCACACATTATTACCTCAAGGAGGAACCAACGTCATACGTAGAACTGATCGTACGTCAAACGATTGGCGTTTCATTGCTGGTCGCTTTGATGTAAACCAATGGATGGAAAAAACCACTGTAGACTACTGAGAATCTTCTATGAACCATGGACCACTCTAGACCTATCGGTAAAAGTGGATTTGTTGATTGATATGTACTTGCAGCTCAAATTTGATGGATATCTTGAACGTTTCAAGTAAAATGTTAATCTCCAGATATCCGGAAGACTGATAGAAGTGTACCTAACTCTGAACGCTGATAGGACCTCCAGCCAAGTAATGTTAGAAGTCCGTTGTCGAAATGCCATTAAATACCAAAATTGTTGATCGTGTAATATTTCGATTGCTATGTGCCATCTGAAAACTCTACGCCCGAGACCACTGAATAGCGATCAAGACATCAGGTGGTCAGAGTCATATACAGCCGGAATAATCCATGGCCCATCAAACCAGCGCCCCTTTAAAGCTGCATTCTGATCCTGCCATGTCCAATCCCATATTCACTGTGCTCCATCAGTGCTTCCGGTTGTTCAAGCACTCCATTCCTTCCCATCCAGAAACACTTCAATCGGTTTATTCACCCAAGCTGCCAACCAATAAACATTTACTGTTCATGTGCAAACGAAACCAGCATAATGGTCGATCAATTACCGCAACTGGACAGTTATCAAGGATCTTCGGACCGTTGGTAGTTCAAGATTTAGTAACGCATTGGGATTTATCGATTGATCCTTTAAGACCTGCGAAGGGCGGTCACCCTTCCAACCACCCTCCAATTTCCAGCTTCGAAGGGAATGAAAAAAATGATAGGCAAGGACAAAAATTCGACGAACGTGAAATATTCGTGGAGGCTGTTGAATAATGACGGGAAACGGATGGGAAGGGTAAATGAAGGTCATCCGAATCACGTGGACGACAAAGGTCGAAGCGGCCAGGCTTAATATTAGGTGTACACATTTAATATTCTTGGTGCGCCTCACGCGTCATCCAGGCTGACGAAGATAAAAGATGGGTACGGAAGAGGGAATACGAGCGATGAGTAGAGGGTTAAGCTTTATGAAACTACGAGGATAATATCAAGCGAACTGGGGGGACAAGCCGGGAGGTGGCTTCCTGCATGAACTTCATCGATTCTTCCTGAGGGTTCTATTACCGTCGTCATACCCAACCCTCATCCCCACACATCAAACCCTCGCGTCGTTGACGTACCCACCAGCTACGTATGTACTTGGGGCAGACGTATCCTGAGCTCTCCGAACCGAGGTGTGATAACCCCTTTGACGGGATCATGACCTCTTGGTGGCTCCAACAACAACATATTACATACCTGGTCCTCGCAATCCTAAAGCTCTGACTTCATTCAAAATGGCGGACGATTCGGCATCGTACGAAATTTTTCGATGGGTACTTCCTAAGTAAAATTACGTAAAAGGCCGTGATGGTTTAGAAGAGAAGAAAATAGTTCTCCAATGTGGAAGTACTTTCTTCCTAAGCCAATGATCCAAAGGATAGAACTTCCAAATGTAAAAGTTCTTTTCTTGTAAAACTGACTCGTAGAAAAGAATGTCCAATTGCTAATGTGGAAGATCTTGGCTTTAGAAAGACGTTTTACAGTTGGAAGTTCCACTGTACTTTTCTATTCATCATCATCATCATCATCATACTTATCATTCCAAGATCCCGACAGGCACCTACATACCGTATCGAATGATCACATCCGAAAACATCTATCCACTTCGAGCCAGCTGAATCAACACAGATTGAATCGAAGCCGACTTGGCGATTGGATTAGGAGATCAATACCGTTCAGGAAGCCAAAGAGGGAATTCCAAGATCAGGAGTTTATGCAAGAAAGAGAGGAAAGACTGGATTGTAGAACTACCATCAATATTCTGGACCCTTGGCCAACGTAGAACGAGGACGCAAGGAGGGACCAGACATCCTTTGAATATTCATGATCCTGTATGTCCTTGAATTAGGTTTCGACGGTTTTCACAAGTTCCATCAGGATCTACGCGTCAATCCGACCACCTCTTACGATCCACTTCATGTACCGTCAACTGGATTCAACCCGTCACTGTATCCACAAACTCCACTTGGGAAGGGAAACGTACTCGTGTCCGGCACAGTCACTCGAACCTCGTCATCATCCCTTCGACTCCTCAATACTCTTTCCACCCTTTGCGTTCGATCTTGAGTGCACAACACGCAAACCGTCTGGAAACTTGAAACGTTTACGACTCTCATGAAAGTCTCCTAGTTCAAGAGTAGTCCAGGGTGTCTGATGATTCTTGCTATGTCCATCAGTCCAATCGACTTCACGATTTAATATATCCGTCTAAAAACTTCATTCGCACGCGTTGTCCGATTCACCAACCATCATCGGTCGGTGTCATCAATATTGGCACCAACCGAACAACTGCAATCAACAATTGGATCATGACAAAGTATCGGACTTTCCAAATTCCTAAGTTTGAATTTTCTTCGATCGTATTCGATCAACAACTGAATCAAAGCAAATTGATCAAGTTGTGTATCAACACAAGCGTTGTCAACTTGCATCTCGTATGATCTGTCACCAAACACCACCATCAAACTTTGGCTGATCAGTCAAATAACAACCTCCAACCTACCCAACAAACGCCAAATTTGGAATCCGGTCAACTCTCGCTACCTCATTAAACTTCCAATCCCTAAAATAGATATTGACGCTTTAACCATAAAAATAACCTGAAGGTAACCCAAATGTTTTTTCTACCCTAGGCATGTGGGGTCTCGTTTCAAAGCTCTCAACATCCACGTGTCAAATATGCCATCCGTTTCAATCCAGCATTCTTCTACAAAAAGATCACTCTTTCACCGTACCCTCGCATCGTTCAAAGCGGGCCTCTCTTATCCACTAACGTCACCAAATCTTCCAAAACTCGTTGGTTTCGTTTTATCGAACGATTTTCCATCCATCGCCGCCATCCTCCCCAATCGAACAAATCCCCAATTTGACCACTGTTTTTAAATTGGCACTGCCTATATACGACAATACAACGCGTAAAGAACTTCGCGTCCGGGAACGGTGGAATCGTAGAGGCAAAAAAAAAAACATCCAGGATCACACACGAGAGAGCGTCGTCTCGGAGTCACGGGCCGGGGGGAGGGGCAAAGAAAGAGAACGTGGCGGGAATTACCGGTTGTATTGTACTGTAGCACTGTAATATTTCCTGTAGACCGAGTATTACGAGGTGGCCGTGGCGAAGACACTGAACGTGTGGTCGCTTGGACAGGCTCACTCGAAGGAGCGGCGAAAACAAGTCGACCCCTCGCCCTCCGGGCAGAGTAAAAACATAAGAAGAGGAGGGGGGGGGACGGAAGGTTGTACGTTACCTACGTGGAACGAAGATCTCGCTTCTCCTTCAGGAAAATGTATTCTCAGCGGGCGAAGGACAATTGAAAATAAAAAGTGCATCACAGCCAGGCGAGGGGGCCGTAGTGAGGGGGGGGGGGGTGGAAAACGTATAGAAAATAAAATTTGAATAAAATACAAACAAATATATGTATATATATATATATATATATAGTTTTGTAAATAAAAATAATAAATTAAACTTTTACAGCAATTCGTTTTAGGCGTCGAGGTCGTTCCAAGGTCACGGATATTATAGGCTATTTATTTCGTTCCTTAACGCTTTATATTTTCATCCAATAAATAAAGCTGATAGGAGAGGAAAATTTGGTGAGTTTCGAATACGATTGATGCCACGTGAAAAAAATGACGTTTTATTTTGATATGTTATTTTTTCGTAGCAAATAGATAAGTGCACGTATTTTCGTATTTACGTGAAATACACTGGTTACTTTTTTTTTTAATGATTTTTCGAACTTACGCGACACTGGAAGATTCTCCATCTTTTTGTTTGGGTTTGATTTTTTGTTCACTCCCTTTTTTATTTTTTCTTGTAAATTCTTAACTCTTATTTCGTAACTGATTTTCTTGTTTCCAACTTTTTTGTATTTTCGTTTTGATATATTTATTTTTAAAGGTTAAATCTTCTTTAAAAACTTTCCTTCTGGATTTATTTTCAACCCCTCGGTCCTTTCAACCCCTCTGTATACTTTCTCCCCTACTGCACTCACCCCTCGTATTCTAAACTCAAACGAATTCGTCTTTCCATACTTCCTTTCCGGATATTTTTTCCATCCCTTGCTCCTTTCAACCCCCTCGCGTCAACCAACCCCCCATCCCCCGTTCGGTACTCTGTCATGACTCTACACGTCCGAATGCAACCCCCGAGTAAATATTCACGAGAGAAAAAGTTGAACCGCGCGACACCCGCATCCCCCATCACCAAACTACCCCTAACCATGACCGCAATGACGCGGGGGTTTGTTCACCCCCGACGATCCTCTCGCCTGGTACGAATCCTCGTGTCGCGGTACGCGTGTGTGTGCATCGTTGGGGGATCCAGAGGATAGGCCGAGGTGATATCAAAAAGGGTCGTGGAAGCTCCAACAGTGCGAAAAAAAAGGTTCGCGATCTTTAGAGTGAGATCCTTTGACTCGTAAAAACGCTTTTCCAGCCTTAAAGAGCTTGAAGAGATGTAAAAAATAAAGCTTGAACATACAATCACTTTTTTTCTTTTATTATTTTTTTTTCAAACGCTATTTTAATTACTATTATTTTTATTTTATTATTATTTTTAGCACTGAATAATTATATTATTGAGTGCTAATTAGCACGAAATATTTTAATTATATTTTTGAGTCCTAATTAGCACGAAATATTTTTATTTTATTATTATTATTAGTACTCAATAATTATATGATAATTATTAATATATTATATTATTATTAATTATTATTTTTATCAGCACTTTTAATATTTTTCTATATTTATGTTTTTTTATTATTGTTATGTATGACAAGTTTTTAACAATCAAAATATTTCTTTGATATATTATTATTCTTACAGATTTTCTTTTCGATAGAAATAATATTTCATTATTGTTATTATTATTGTTATATTTGGGTTTGTTCAATGTTGATTTTTTATATGAATTACTGTTATTATTTGTTATTTTATTATAAATTAATAATATTGTTCATTTTCGTTTGTTTTCGTTTTAATAAAATTCGAATTTTCCTTGCCATTTTTATTTCGTATATTTCGGAGTTTCGTTGCGATTACTTCAAGACTCAGCGAGCCGAAGTTGAAAGAGAACATAGGGGAAAAAAAAAAGAAAAACTCTGACCGAGGTAACAGCAAGGGGAAGGGTAATCAGGACAATTGCCGCGGAAAGAAGGGCGGGGGGGGGGGGGGGGGGAGAGGGGAAGGGAGAAAAAGAAAAAAGCAATGACACGGGGGGAAGCGAAGGAACTTCCGGCGGAAGTTGGAGTTCTCGACCCATGGCAAAACCTCTGTCATTACGCAAACGAGTCGAACAGTCCAACCTCAACCTGCACACTACACGCCTTGCTCTTTTCATTCGCTCAACTGATGAGCGCCCGCGAAAGTTTTCAAACTTAATGGCAAATTTTCCTCGTATCCCCAAAATCCAACCGCCGTTAATAATGCAAAATGTCTCTAATCGAAAAAAAAAAAAAAAAATACCAGTTCTCGTAAATATATTAATCAATCAATTAATTAATAATGATGAAATTATTTATCCATCCGATATTGATTATACACTGAATTTTAATTAAAATTGTTTTTTTAAAGATTATTTAATTAATTATTTCATAATTAAGTAATCAATCAATTAATTAATTGATTAATTAATTAATAATAATAATTGTTATTATTATTATTATTATATACGTACATAATATAATACGTTTTTTTTTAATGGTCGGTACATAAATATCGTATCATTTCTCACGAGCCGATATCGAAAAATTGAAAATTAATAATAGAGGCGAATATTAATAAATTACGAAAAAGAAAACTCCCAGGTGTTAAAAAACACAAGGACAGCTCGTGGAAAAGATAAAGTCAATTTTCTCTCGATGCAACGATCTTAATTCGACGCTTTCAGATCTTTCTTTTCCCATTGAAAAAAAAAAACTTTTTTTTTTCATGAATAAAATTACGGACCGGAAGTACTTGGGACAAAAAATAGTTTATCGAAAATCGATGAAAATAATGTATTTTTTAAGCGTGGATATTTTTTTACGGTTTTGTCACCGTTAAATAATATTTAAAAAATATTTTTTTTTAACACAGCATTATTTTATCAACAGTTGGTAAAATGTTGAATCTTTGTAGCTTTTTTTATTTCATGATTGAAGAAACGTACTTTAATCAAATAATTCGTAGGTAATTTTTTTTTATGACTGCAAAATGTTATTTTTTTATTCTTCGTAATAATTCATTATTATCAACCATAATTAATTAATACTTTGAGCAAAAGTCTGTTCACAATGGAATCAAGAGAATATAAGGACATCTATACCGATACGGATTTTTTCACAGTTTCCCTTTGCCCTCGGAAAATGTGGTTTTGGGTTAACTTGTCTGTGGCTATAAGTTAACGAAACCTGTACTGATAGGGATAATAAAATTACGTAAATTGCGTTAAAATAACGGGTGCCATAAAAAAAAACCAATAAACAAAATTAAATTTATTTCATTATTAAAAAAACAAATATTTAATGTTTCTTTATGATAAATTAAATTATTTAATTTAATTTAAATAACTCGACACAGGAATACATATAAAAAAAAATAATTGAGTCAAATTTTCAAATAGAATAATCATTTTGCAATAATCGATTGAAATAAAAGGATTTTCGTTCTCAAGTTACAAAATTTTGTACGATCTACGAAAATTCATTTTTTTTGTTCATTTTTTTCGATTTTTTTTTATAAAGCTGTACAATATATATATATATATATTTAAAATCGTTGAAATTTCACCTGATTTTTTATAGCCGACAAGAAATTACGAAATTGAAAAAATGACTGAATCGAAAATTTCAATTCAAATATTTGGAAATTAAAAAATTTTACTAAAAGAACAGATTCAACGGGGTGCAAAAAAAAAAAAATTCGATAAAAATGTACAGTCATGTGAAAAAATAATTTGTACTCACCGGAGAGCTCGAGGCGTTTGAATTCGATGGAAATTGGGATTCCAAAAAATTTCCAAAATAAGAAAATGGCACTTATCGATTTTTGTTGCAAACAAAACCCAAACAAACGTTCACGAAACACAAAGGAAAATCATCACTACGAACGAACGTAACAGAAACGGTGCACTGCTGAAAAATATTCAAGAAAACAAGAAAATATAGAATTCGCTGAAAAAAAAAAAAAAAACAATTTTCGCAATTTTCGAAGTAAAAACAACACAAAATTCTTATTTTTCTTTTTGCAGACACGAAGTTCTCTTGCGCGCAAATTCCGTCAAAAGGCAGGTTTTTCTAAAACTCTCGACGTCACTACATACATACTCTATCGAAAAATCGTATTTTCACGCGGAACCCAAACGTTTTTCAATTTTTTTTTTTAACTTAAATTGAATACTTTCTTTCGGTTGAATTTTTTGTTCGAAGGGAAGCGTTTACTCTCGGAATCTCGCGGATGAATCGGACGCGGAACAGAGCAGTCTCCCGCTTGAGGCCCTGCCGGGTACTGGAGCCTCTTGCCGGGCTTATCGAACGTACCTTCGGGACTCGGCCAATCAACGCACTACCGCGTTCAAGCCGGCCAATCCATCGCAGAGTCGATTTCATTGGCGTCACCTTCAGTGGCTCTTCCGGTACACCAAAAATATATATATCTCTGCGCAACGCTCGCGCTTTTCTCCAGCTAAGAACGAACCCAAAAGAACCCAAACGAACTCACAGAAAATCAAACAAACTCGAACAAACCCAAACAAACTCGAACAAACCCACACAAAATCAAATAAACCCAAACAAAACCAAACGAAACCGTCAAAACCCAAACGACCAAATGCAAACCCAAACAAACCCCCGGAAAATCAATCGAACCCAAACAACCAAATGCAAAGCCAAACAACCAAATGCGAACCCAAACAACCAAATGGAAACCCAAACAAAAGCAATTAAATCCGAAAAAATCGAAACGTGCAGTTACCAACCCAAACAAATCCGAAGAAATCGAAACGACCACAAGGAAACCCAAACAAACTCGAACGAACCCACCCGACCGAAAGAAAACCAAACAATCAACGAAACCAAACAAACCCATACGAAACCAAACAAACCCGAACAAACCCAATGGACCACATGTAAACCCAAACGAACTCAAACGAGCCCACTCGACCGAAAGAAATCCAAACAATCGACGAATCCAAACAAACTTGCGCGAACGACGTCAAACAAACCCGGACGAACGCAAACAAACCCAAACGAATGAAAACAAAACGAAAATGTAAATTTGATTTCAATTCCCGTTACGTACGATACAGATACAAAAACCGTAATCCTTCTTTTTTTCATGAAATTCGAAAATACGAAAATATTTTTTTCAAAAAAACTCGAAACATCAAATAATGTTAAAAAAAGAAAATATTTTTTACGTAAAAGTATTTTTTTCTCTTCAGTAATAAGTAAGATAGTTTTTTTTGTGTGTCTCACTTTAGCTATTTACGAAAAAAAAAAAAAACAATTTTTTTTATTAACGAAGAAAAAAAACAATTTTTTTATCAACGAAGAAAAAAACCGAATTTTATATCAACGAAGAAAAAAAAACTGCCATCCGATTAAAAAGTATCGGACCGGTGCCTGAAGCAATTCCAGTATCGATAGTGAAATTCCAGGCCCATAGCGTATGGCGCTACCTTGTTAGGCTTGAAAAACTTTGAAGTTTGTTCCTCCTTCCCACGGCTCCTCTACATCTCGCTTCATTTGCACCGAAGATACAGGCCAGTGTGGAGAAGCCAATTTCACGAAGATTCGAGCGATATAACGAAGACTAATTACGAATTTTCCAGGGATGGAGAGAACGTAGGAGACTCGCTGAATTAATCAATATTAGGCTACGCTGCCTTGGGTTGTTGCAAGCTTCGAGATCCTCTCGCGAATCTTCCGTTGTCTCAGATCCGGGGCCTCAATTATCACAACATATAATAATAATAATAATAAACATTTTTAAAAATTAACAATATTAATATTAACGCTAACATCGATAATATTGCATAATATATAGTATATAACATATTAATAATATATAATATATTTTTACCAAAATATATTTAATATATTCAATATTTATTAAATAAAATATACACCATTTTCAAAAATTTTCCATTCATATTATATATACTTGAAATATTATTATTATATATTAATGATATATAATATATCATTATGATACATCGACTGAAGTAAAAATTACTTTTAAAAAACGATCAATTATTTAATACATATTTTTTCTTTTAATTAATATGATTAATTAATGTTTACTCAATATTAGCACTATTGATAATAACAATAATAACAATAAACAAAACTATATTCATAAATAAATACAATAAATAATTATTAAGGAAAAAAGATTTCTGTTAGATAAACAAATTGATCATTAACGATTTCATAATTGCACGTACCCTCGCTGCTAACTCAACAATGTACCCGTTGACACGATCCAGAAGAAATTTTACGCTAATGAGGAAGATACCCTTGAAGCTGCACCGCTCCTTCTGCTATCCTCCCTAATGCGCAAAAAAAAAAAAAAAAAAAAAAAAAAAAAATTTGAAAACTCGATAATTGCCGGGTTGTAATATAATCAACATTCTTTCGATCGTACTGAATATATCATTATTTTATAAAAACAGAAATATCGTTGAAGATAAAGCAGCAATTTTTTTCTTAGGATTAAAATTATTAGGAAATTAATATTATTTATTAATAAATTAATGGGAAAACGAATGAGAAAATACGATAAGTGCCAAATCTGAAGAAAAAAAACTTGGTAAATTGTTTATCCAAATAAAACTTTAAATAATTACACAATAATTTTTCGTCCACTCTTATCCCCGTGTAAAGTTCATCGTTCGATTCATTCTACAATGAAAAACCATCAAAAGTTCGTCATCAATATATTCAACAATGAACCAACGATAAAACAAAAAAAAATTTTTTTATGATTCGTAAAATACCAGGATGACAAAAGTATTAGATATTTTGTTAAATTTCATGTGCATATCCAACGCGCGCGCATCGGAATTGTAAGGAAACAACCAGCGCTGCGAGTGGCATAGTAGAACACTAAAAAACGGTAATTTTGAAAATATACATACGATGGATAAGTAACGCGTCAGGAGAAACGAAAAAGAAAAAAAAGCTGTTGAACAACTATCGCGACTAGTCGCCACTACGAATTAAAATCTGTCGATCCGAAATAACGAACGTTTGGAAAATCCATATTCGTAGAAATCCAGGCTGACAATGTAATTTTTCGATTTCGATGGTGATTCGATTCTCCAGTAGTTCGGTTATGAATGGAAATGAATAATATCTCGTGTCAGAAAGGAAAATATTGCGATCGCGTGGAGGAGGATTAAGCTCGAAATTGGACAATGCGTACGCGTCAGTCGTTCCGGTGGGAGGTTTTAACAGTGCGACAGGATAGGAGAACAGCGTGTGGACTGTGAAGGTTGAAGTCAACCGAATAGTAGGTGGACGAGTGGCGATGATATTCGGGCTGAAAGCCCCCGGGGACGCGGTCATCACACGTTCCAATGGGTTTGCACGGGAAGATAAAAAAAAGAGCTCGTTGTCCCCTCGAACCACTGCCAAAGATATTGTCACTATGTCTAACCGTATGCACACCAGTAACGCACTTTAAACCTCCAAATTTTCCTTCCATTCCTCAATATATCGCGTGTTCGAAAAATCACATTTACGTTTAGGCTAACTCGATAGATTTCGAATTTCCGAACCGAAAAGTTCTCATCCATTTTTTTCTCGGATGCGTCTTAGCCCGGATATGAATCGATAAAGTTACGGCCAATCGGCTGCGTCGCCGAGATGACTCCGCGGAGTGGGGTGAGCGCGCGTCCCCATTCCCGTTCCTTTCTCGTGTAAAGTGATTTATCCAACGTTCTGAACGTCTTAATCAGACTTTTTATAAAATGCTTTTGTGGCGAATTAATTTTTTCCTGTATAAACATTTTACGAAAATCCTTATTTAAATCAATGAAACATTGTTAGTACGAATAACAGTGTTTTCTGGATATTTAATTTTTCCTCCATAAATATTTTACGAAAATCATTATTTCAATCAATAAAATATTGTTAGTACGATTAACAAGGATTCGACAATGCAAAATCACGTTGATCGACGAAAATTAAAATTGGAGACGTTGTATTCTTGTTTTTTCTTTTAACAAAACGTTTTTTCTTTTTATCAAAGTTCATCAACTCGTTAATCCACCCTTTACCGTAGCGTTGCATACCTTTTTGTACAAAAAAAAAAAACTGTGGAATCCAACACTTTTTGTGAGTCGTTTCTTCATCGTCCATGTATAAGCGAACTAACAAGTCAGACTGGGATGCATCCCGAACGGTGTGTGTCGCTCCAGAGCTTTTGAGGCTCTTTTTTTTATTTTTATTTTCTCCTCGTTTACTCTGCTAATGGTAAATGCACCTGCTTCTTTCGCAACCCTCGTACAGCCCCTTCCAGACCTAGACGTCTATGGGGGAAGCCTTCGCATTGTTTGTCGTGAGTTCTTTTCGCAGATGCTGCACTGCAGCAAAATGTTTCTTAAAAATAAAAATACGTTCCACCACTTTATTCGGACCACTTTTCTAAGTCGTGATAAGTTCAGCCACGCTTTTCTATTAAAAACACCATCGATACGAAAAATAGTGTCAAAGAGCTTTTGTATCCTTCAAACTCAACCAACATTTTTCTCTCGTTGCTATTTTTACCAAATTTTCCCGTCGAACGAAAATAAATATTTTTGAATTTTTTAGTTTTCGTTAAATTAAGTATTTTTCAATGTTTTTTTTTTTTCACCTAGAATTAATGTAAACCCAAACAAACTCTAGAACTTCAAACGGAAATAGAAATTCCCTATTTTTTATGAAAAATACTGAACTCATATTTGGTTGCTTTGTTCGATGGCATGTATTACCAGAATTTTCCATATTACGAAATCTCCATTTTATTTTGCATTTCTTCAGTGTTCGAATAAAAGAAAAAAATATTTTACGATAAAAAGTTCGTTAGCAGCGTTGATTCGAAGTTGTAGGATAGGGACCCTAGGGTTTAAAAACAAATACCAGAATCTCCTTTCAAAAATAATGCCAAACTAAAAAAATAAAAACTAGGGATTACAGATAATTTAAATCGAACGTCAAAATGTCATCACACATCCGAAAACTTCTCGGATATCGAATTACCAGAGTTCGAAAAATCCTCTAGGAGGGAAATGAAACATTACGAAAGGTGACAGTTACAATGCTTTTTTTCCCATCGGGTTCCCTCAAGAATTCAGACTTCCATGAGTTTTCCTACTCTTATTCGGGATCTTCAAACGCAATTGCATTTACCCCTGAATAACCTCTCCTCTCTTATCTCCCCTCGGCAAAAACGGTCGTACGAGCCCTAATTGTCACTGAGTACAAAATAAAGTTTAGATGGTACTTCGAGGAGAAGGCTTCGGCATTGCCCAAGAAGAAAGCTCATTTTCAGGCGTTCTCGATAATTCGAGTTTCCGGACGTGAACCATGAGAGCCCGCGAATCGGTGGCACGGTCCGCCGAGAGGGATGAGCTTTCTAACTCGGTGAGCCCGTAAACGTGCGCGCGCGTCAGTTCGCCTGTTCTCTTCTACCAGTGAGAAGGCTTCGCCACACGTCCAAGTGTCATGAAAGGTTAACTAGAGTTGAACGAGTTCGCCCTGGGTCGGACTTCAATTTTGCACGGAGAGAAACCGGACCCAAACCTCCCCCGTTCCCCAATCCTCTTCGACTTGGTCACCCTATTCTAGTCCTTCAACAGTTTAATGATCTTACTAACTCGGCCAGGCTTTTCCCATTATTAGGTTCTCACTCGCCACCATTCTCGTCCCAAACACACACCTTTTATTCACACGACTCGAACTTTTGACGAGAAACATACACACCTGCGTCCATTTTCACCCGTTTCTCCAAAAACTCACAGATTTTTCGCGCAAACTCTGAGGTTAGAGCGAGAATTTTTTGAGGTTAGAGCACGGATTTTGAAGTTAGAGGACGGATTTAGAGGTTAGAGTACGGATTTAAAGGTTAGAGCACAGATTTGGAATTCAGGACACGGATTTAGAGGTTACAGTACGAATTTAGAGGTTATAGTATGGATTTAGAGGTTAGAGTACGAATTTAGAGGTTATAGTATGGATTTAGAGGTTAGAGTACGAATTTAGAGGTTATAGTATGGATTTAGAGGTTAGAGTACGAATTTCAAGGTTAGAGTACGAATTTAGAGGTTATAGTCCGAATTTGGTGATTCAAGAGACGAAACCTCAAAAGCAAAAATAAAAATCGAAAATACAAAATAACTTTTTCATTGATGAACATATTTATCTTCTTCGATATGTAACTAGACATCTAGGAACATTTATCAGTCTACGCATGACGAAAATTCACTACGAGAATTGATGGTTCAAAATTTTCCCCCTAGATGGCGGTCCACGAGTCATCGAAACTCTCGTGTACCGTTCCGCCATTTTGAGATCGATCCGCAATCCATTATTTTCGAGATAATTGCGTGTATTCATTCGCGTATTAACGACACCCATATCTACTCGATTGTTCGTCATTCGTTGGTACGCGTGTTGAAAATCGATGAGGTTAGGTCGATGACGAAAAGCTTTTGCTTATTTCCCACGATAAGTCTTCTCCTCCCGATAAAATCGAAGTCGGAAGAGATAATCATTAATCCTCGAGAATTTTTCTCCGCCAACTCCCATAAAGAATGGTCATGAAAACAGAAGACGGACGTGATTTAGTGAAATCCTATCATCGACGCTATATACCTATATATACAGAAATTTCATGGGGAAACGTTTCGAACACGCCATGCAATCAAAGTTTTTATATACTTTCCAAAATATTGGTATGTATTTTATCGAAGTGATTCGATTAACTAAAAAAAAGTCCCTAGAAAAATAACCTCGTACAGATTTATCTCTAGAATGAAAAAAAAATTCTCTAGGGAAAATAATTTCAAGTTTGACTTGAAAATATTAAGAGAAGCAATGATTCCACTTTTTAGGTTAAGACCTCACCTCCGAAAGACTGATTGCCGAATTGTTCTTTTTAAAGAAGAATTTGGCAATCAAAAAAATTGTTATTTTTAAAGAACAATTTGGCAATCAAAAAAATTGTTATTTTTAAAGAACAATTTGGCAATAAAAAAAATTGTTCTTTTTAAAGAACAATTTGGCAATCAAAAAAATTGTTCTTTTTAAAGAACAATTTGGCAATCAAAAAAATTGTTCTTTTTAAAGAACAATTTGGCAATCATCAATCTTTACTAGTATCCGGAATGAGACCCCGGTGCGTCGTAACCACATAGATCTACAACAACCTTCGACGTACAATAATTATCGGCCTCGACATTTCACGATCGAGGAAATGCGATCCGCCATTGCGATTTCGTATACAACAAAATAAAGCTCTGTTAGCTGGATAAAGTCTGCAAATTAGAACGGACCAGGAGAACAGGCGCAAAGTGACCAACGAAACCACTAATTCCGCTTCACTCGGTCGGTATTGAGAGAACATTGACGAGACGCGACAAGCGGATACCGATATACACGTAAACGCATACAAACACATGCATATTCCAATCTAACCCTAGCTCGGATCATTGCCGCTTGTTTCCAAAGCCACATCACACTAGCCACACACTTAATGATTAGCCGTCGAGGCTGCACCGTAAATATACCGGCAGGGTTCGTCATCAGCTTCCAAATTAATCCAATACTCCTGTTCCATTCAAATTTTCATTCGCATTATTGAATAAACGGCTCCAACAGCTTCTTTTGCCTATTTCATAGTTTTTTTGAGGTTAAAACCTCACTTCGAAAACGCCAATCGTCATTACGGCTAAACGGTCGAACCAATCGTGATGAAATTTTGTCAGCAGAGCCAGTACGATGGCAAGAACGCAAACGTCACATTTGCTGGTGTCGAAAAAAAATCCACTATCCAATGGGACTTCAATTAGCGGCTGGTCGGCCATTTTCCATGTTTCGCGTTATCGAATTTTTACCCATTCGTTCAATGATCTTTATTTTTCGGGAATAATATATTCAATTATAAGAACGAAACTTTAAAACTCCTTCGTTAAAGCATCTCCTTGACCCGCGCGGCATTCAATGGCCGAAATTTTATTGGAATACGTCACGTGAGGTAACAAGATATGTCTCTGCATTCGGGCAGAAGGAAATAACGGCGGGCAAACGGGGAATCGATCTGACCCAGAAAAAAATGTGAGTACTCGGACAAAGAGCATGGTCGCAGCGTTTCCAATCGGAAATTGGAAAACCTGATTCAGCATATAACGCGGTCAGGCAAGGGAACGGGTTATTATTTGATTAAAATGATTCTCGGTTATTTTCGCCACGTTCTTCCATCAATGTGGAACCACCGGATACTTCTCGCCCCAAAGTGACCTCGACACAACCAACATTTTGTCAGTTCACTAGTACGCTACGAACGTATTACGTTTGATCAATATCGTTTCTGTCATTTCATCGACGTCACAGCTCGCCTTTTTGAAGGTCCGAATCATCTCAAACATCTGAAATTCCTTTTTTTCACCATTTTTCAAAATAAACGGTTTTTCGGTGACCGTTAGGTTAGTTGGATTTGAATAATATGTTTGCGCATGCGCGGTTAATCATTTCTTAATCTTAATTATATTTTTAGCGGTAAATAACGAACGTTTATTAATAATGAATCAAAATTATCAATAATTATTCAATTGACGATGTTATTGTATAATTGTTAAAGATGTTATTGTATGTTGTTTAAAAAGGCTCACGTGATTACACGCTACTTTTCGTATTTTCTTTTTTCTGGACGAAGTTTTGAAAATAATTGAACCGAAATTTGCATCGTAATAATTATTAAGAAATCGATGGAAATTTGTCGAATAGTATCGAACAATTTTTTAGATCAACGAGAAAATAAATGTTTCGCAGAATTAAAAAAGGAATTCTTCAAATTTCGAGAGATATTTTTTAGTCGCTTTTTTAAATAACTGTTACTTCATGAAAATATTTATAAAAGCATTATTTTTAATTTTTTCTGATGTAGAAAAAAATAATATAATAAACATCTGAAAGTGTGGACAACGCTAGGGAATTTCACCGTTGAAATTCTCCAGGAGATATATTTGACACGAGTATACCATTCGCGTATTAAAATAATATTATCCCTACCCCCTCCACAACTTCCTGCTCCTTTGTTTTCCTCTAAGAATGAATAAGTTAACGAAATAGTTTTGGCGATTAGGGCAAGTTCGTCGGACGTCATAATTCCGGTGGTAGCCTTACCTTGTAATACACCAACATTGCCAGCAGTGGCTTTAACTCTGCGGCTGTTATTTATGGAGGGATCTCTTCTTCCGGGTCTCAGCCATGCATTGCGGTTTAAGTAGTGCGCTGCGATTTTCCTTTCTCCTCTGTACCTTCTCACCCTTTATTCCTCCTTTAATTTATTTACTTAAAACGAAGAATTTCGTTCGGTTAGGTTAACGATACTTTACCATTTTTTTTAAATACAAAAAAAAACATCAACTTTTATTAAAACGTCGACTTAAAACAACAAAAACCAAGTTTTGCTTAAAATAGATATTATTAACTGACTTTTTGGACTGCTGTTTTTTTTTATTCGAAACAGAACATTTCGGATTTTTTATAACAAAAATTGTAGCGATATTGTTAATGACAAACGAAAAAGAAAGAAATAAAAAATTAGTCAAAAAAGGTAAACAGAACGTACCTTTAAAAAAGTATATTAAATTGTAAGAATCAATTATGTAAACTAGCACTATTACAAATAGTACATTATTTTTATGAATAAGTAATAAGTACTCTAAATAGTTATTAAAAAAAGTGAATATAATAATTCATCATTGGTAAATTTTGGTAGCATATTTTGTTATTTTTTATTCGCTTATTTCCGTGATTTTTAGTCTACTTATTTAACACCCGGATTTATTTTTTTTTAATCTTTATAATTTTTCCATTTTTAATGTTAACTATTAAGGTGGACTGGTTTGGGAGCAGATCATCACATACTAAATTTGTAAGGGATCACTTCGGGAGTACGTACTAACAAATTTCAAAAAAAACATTCAAATGTGGTAATCTGTCACATTTATGTGAAAATATATATATTTATACATACCACTTCAAATGGAGAAGTAAAAAGAATTAAAAATAGAATAACGCAACCAGCTTTCAAAAAATGCAGTAGAAAGAAAAAATAATAAAATAAACCATAACAATTTAGCAATAATGACTTATCATACTTACTTATGTTAGTAACTATTGATTCGATTATTACTTACGATCATAATAATTCATTATTTATAATTATTTCGGCTCGTTTCATTGTACGAGACTTCGTGAAAAATTGTGTAAAAATCATATAACTTCTACAGCAACAATTATGACTTTACAGTACTGATAAATTTTTCTAGCCTCGAAGGAGGAACATTGAGTATCGTACGGAGAGTTCATAATTCGCGCCTCGCGCGAGCTGTTCCGAGAGATGTCAGGTGAGTCGGCGCGTTTCCGATGCGCGCAGCGCTCCGGCGGAAGTCGCGCCGCCACGCTCTCCATCGTATCTCTTCGCGTCGAGATTTCTACGCAAGCACATTTTGCTGACGGTAAGTCGAAGTTTATTTCAATTATTTCGTTTTTACGATATTTCCCGATCCGTCACGATCTTCAAACGACTTTCCAATGTTTTCGCTCTGTATGACCGTGGAAACGAACTTTCGGAAAGAAACAATCGAAATAATAAAACAAACGTGCGCTGCCAATGACCCGCACATGGCCCAATAGTTTTGGACGTGAAAATTTTTCAGTCACCGATACATTTCCGGGCATCGAAAAAATCGACAAGAAAATAAATAAAGAGCAAGGCAAACGTTTCTATCGAATCGATAAACACAATCAAAACCTTTTGTGAACTTTTCTATCGCACGGAAAACTCCGGTCTGGTCTGTATCCCGTATGGCTCTCGGCCTTAACCTCAAAGTCGCGAACTTTCATTTACCGTTTATCCCTCGATCTTTTTTCGCAACTCTGACTTCATCCACATTTTGTTTATGTCTTATCAATGTTTTTCTTCATTATCGTTGTTATTATTATTACTATTGGAAATCACATTTTCTTCGGATCTTTATTTCGAAATCTGAAAATGACTTTGTATAAAACATGAAAATGGACATTTCGTATGAATCATGGAAATTAATATTTTTTTCATAAAGTATTGAATAATAAATCAAAAACTCTAACAAAAAATCTGTTACGATGTAAAAATAATGAGATTTTAATAAAACGCCGGCAGACGCGCCACGATGCAGATCTTCGTTAAGACCCTCACGGGCAAGACTATAACCCTCGAGGTTGAGGCGTCCGATACCATCGAAAATGTGAAAGCCAAAATCCAGGACAAGGAGGGAATTCCACCTGATCAGCAGCGTCTTATCTTCGCCGGAAAACAACTGGAAGATGGCCGTACCCTTTCGGACTACAATATCCAGAAGGGTGAGCGATTCTTATTTATGAGAAGTCTTGCAAACAAATATTTGATATTCCGGTGAATCCGATAACTTTTATGACAAATGTTACTCGGCGCCAAATCGTTATCTGGCAATTTGATGGCAATTGTTAATTTGTTCAGATCTTTTTCACATTAAATGACAGGATAATTAGACATACCGATATGCGCATTTGAACATACAATATTTGTTATAGAAGATCTATTGGTTGCATTTTTTCTGACACTTTACCGTCTCGGCATGCAATAAAATGACTCTAGCCGCCATGCAATACGATATGTCACATTCAAGGAGTATCGACTCCAAATTTTAGTCAAAAGAACGAATGACGTTATGATTTTTTTTTAGTCAACAAGCTTTATTTTTACTATTGAGTTCTACCATTTTTTTCGAACACATTATCATTTGTTTTTCAACGGTTTAATGCTTGTGGGAAACCGTCTGGGTAAAATTGACCCAGTGCGATTACTATAAAATTCTCCATCAAATTTGATCGTCTCCTCGTCACCGTATTCAATAATTTTGAATTGAAAATCATTAAAGTTTTATCAAAATGACTTTCCACAAATATAATTGCATTAGACATCGGGAGGAAAAATTGATTCAAGCTCAATTTAATCAATTCTAGAAATAATTCATCCAAATTAAAGTATCAAAATTTGAATGAATTACTTTTCGTTTATTAGTGCATGCAAATTAATATTGAATGAGGTGATACAAATTTAAATCAATCGAGAATTTCTATTAACCGCTTCGACAATTCGATTGAAGAAAATTGAATTGTAAAAGGTAATTGAAAGAAATTACAGAAGCTTTGAAAAATTCCTTTTTTTTACTCTTTTAAAAAATGCAGAGTCCACGCTTCATCTCGTGCTGCGCCTTCGCGGTGGTGTAATCGAGCCAACGCTCCGCATTCTCGCGCAGAAGTACAACTGCGACAAAATGATTTGCCGCAAGTGTTACGCCCGGCTACATCCCCGCGCCACCAATTGCCGAAAGAAGAAGTGCGGCCACACAAATAACATTCGCCCCAAGAAGAAGCTGAAGTAGATATATCGTTTAACGTTGAACGTTATTCTCGAGGACAGGTGGTGGTCATCCGAAAACTACGATCGGTCTTTTCACTCGATTCCAAGTAGCGAGGTGATGTAACGATAGTTCTTTACACGGAACGAAATAAAAAAATTGGTATGGCCGGAATATTTTTTCGATAAATAATTCAATCCTTTACGACGTTGATTTTTTTCGGGCTGCGCATCGAAACAACAAACCTTCTGGAAGCTGGAGAAAGAGCTGGCCAATTTCGGTTTTTTTTTCACTCACTGTCGATGTATTTCGAATTTGACAAGCATATGCAGGATAGCTTAGCAAATATTGGTATCAAATTTCAAAACTCGCATTTTTTGCATCTCGATAGATCATTAACCGATTAGTTGGTGTCCAATCGACTAATCGTTTTAAAAATTGACGAGTAATCAATTCAATAATCAGTTAGTTTATCATTTTCCCTACTAACCAATGAATAAATGTTACGCGTTAATAATTTATTTATTAAACGATTCTTATTAATAATTAAAAAGTTAACAATTTTACATATCGAGAATTATCGTGATAACAGATAAATCTTTACATAGAACGAAGTACTCGGGAGTTTGAAGCCAAGCTAGAAAAGACGACGTTAAAGCATACCGAGGAGAAGTTTTTGCTGATGGGCATACTTCTCGTAGAGATCCAAATCCGCAGGGCTCGGCACGGAACCACCGACCTACATTAAAAAAAAAAAAAAAAACAATTAGTGAAGGCAATCAAACGAAAGTTCGCGAATAAGTGCTTAGAAAAAATGTTTTTCCTCAACATTTTTCTCCTCGTTCCCTTGTCGTTGAAAAATCGGATTTTTTTTCTTTCGGACCGTTCGGACCAAAAATCGGACCTTTCTCTAGAAGGTCGAGGGTCGAAATTGACAAGAAAAATATTCAAAACGAAAATACAATTTTCTTTAACTGAATTTCTCACCAATTTACACGAAAATTAATTTTTTGGACGTTCTTACCTCTCCCCTACGAACGTATTGCTCGTAAATGCTTATGCTCGTGTCTTTGACAACAGGCAATTCGATTTTCGCTGGTATTGCGTCAGGAAAGGAAACTTGCTGGACCATTTTTGAACGGATGCTCGAATGGTCCGTAGTGTAGGTGGCGTTTCTCCCGATCACGACGTATCTGCAATCGAAACCGCGAAATATTGTTTTTCTCGTTTGAGACACCCGAAAACCGGAAGGTGATTATTCCACCAATTTTATTAATCGGCAAAAAAAATTGACAAAAAAACGTACCTCTTGTAGAGAGTGATGTCGCTCCTCTTCGGGAATTCCAATTCCGTACCGTAAATCGTTTTCATAGACGGGAACAAAGTTTCAAAAGAGACAAGCTCGTTGCTATCCCTCGAGCTCATCAGTTGCGAATCGTTCATCTGTTGATTGCTCTCCTCATCGTCCGAGCTCGTGTCTACGCTCGAGCTGATAAATAAATTTTTGGAATTGAATAACAGATAATGGAAAGGTCATTGTTGTAGCGAGTAGAGAGTTCCACTTCAGGAAAAATCTTTCGAGCATTACTGATCGTTATTAATTAGTAATTTAGCCCACTGAAGCCAAAATAAACCTAAAATATATGAAAAATGAGGTTTGGGTTTGTTTGATTTTATTTCAATCAGAAATACTGCTATCAATTAAGAGTTTAGTAATGGGAAGGTGGCTTTCAACCTACCTCGCGCTCGAGGCTGTGCTACTGGTACTGCTCTGTCCCGTCATCGACGGATTTTTCATATTCGAACTTTTGTTGCCAGTTTCCTCGCGCCTTCTTCCGGGCCTAACCCTTACAGCAAACGGGCTAACGTTGGTTGTAAAATGAGGCATGAAATCCCTGACTGAGTGGCTCAGTTGATAGGCGTGGACGTCCGATAGGGGTGATAGTTCGAAAGGTCTAGAAAACAGGATGAGAATGACTATTTCAAAGATCTCGACGAATTGTGATCTACAAGATGGGAAATCCACGAACTGAGATGTTAGGCTACTCAGCAAATTAAAAGAATTGTCGATTGGTTTAACTAAAGCACAGAAAGGTCGACATAACCTTACAAATTTTTAATAATACAGTATTGTAATTAAATAAGCAATACACCATTAAACAATTGTAAGTAAATAAACAACAAAAAATAAATAAATAACAAACAGTAAATAAATAACAAACAATAAACAATTGTAATTGTATAAACAATACACTTAAAATAAACCGTTCAAATTCGGTTTTTTCATATGCGGTGAAATTTCATTTTTTTTTTAATCGAGCACCAAGTGCTGCAGGATTTATAAACGAAAAGCTTGACTCTTTTATTTTACCATTTTATACTGTCCATTCTACCTGTAATAATCGTAAAAAATATCGATCATTTCTTCTTGAGTGTCTTGAACCTGAACCATTTCGGAACAAGTTTTGGTGACCTCGTTGAACGCGTATGGAAGGCACTTGAGAACATTCTTGTCCCACCATTGCGTCAGCAGTCGTTTTCTCCTCGTGTACGCGCAAGCTGGCTTGTGATGTAGATAGTAATCGGTCATCATTTCCCATATCGGCGGTTTACTCTCGTCCGGTACGAATAAACCTGCGCAACGTGTTCACGTTCGATCAATGTTGGGTAACGTTCCGAAACCCACCGCGGATCTAGGTGACATTTTTCCACAAATGTTGCTTTTAATATTTAACTTCGAAGCCCTAAATGGATTTTTAGCAATAAGCAATAGTTTTCGAGTTGTCGAATTTTGAAAGTTTTTTATTTTCAGATACGTCTGTGCGAAATTTTGGCTCGATCGGAGGAAGGATGGTTTTTAGAACAATTGCCTCAATTCCCATAAATTGGATTTTTCCGAAAGTAACGATCCGTCAATTAGCGACCTATACGAAAATACGAACCCAAAAAGAGGTTCATCGTGTGTTGCTTCTCCTGATCGCTAAAGGTGTTCCTTATGTATCTGCTGAGGGTTTGCATTATGTCGTTTCCTTGGCTCGTCCAGGGTGCAGTCTTTCTATAAGTTTTGATACGATGGACCAACTGTGAACCCCCGTATTGAAGAGCCAAAGTGTCACCGTGATCCTCGTAGAGTTCCTCCAGCATTCTCACGCAGTCCGAGTCGAATTCCAATTTTTGGGAGTCTATTACCCCAAGCGCGCACAACTGATAACCGAGGGCGCATTTGCCCACCGCGAATTGCGCGGTGTTGGTGCGATCCAAACAATCAACGCAATTCGTTCGTATGATGCCGGTCTGGAGGGTACCTCTTTGAACAAAAAACTCCTTGATTTTGTCGTCCACACTGGATGATGGAGGATCCAAGGTCGTCGTGTCTTGATGCATTCGGATCTCGTGCTGCGACGATTCCAATAATTGTTTACAGTTATTGATCATTTTTGCGAGTACACTTAACTCTATTTCACTTTTGGTGAAGTCAACCCGAACAATCCCAGCGTTATTAATTAATTATTATTACTAATTAAGTTAAATGATAATAATAAAAATAATAACCAATTAAATTAATTCATTATTATTAATTTATTATTAATTAATCGATAATCGATTGATTGGTTAGTTAATGATTAGATTAATCAATCAGTAATTTATCAATGGGTTACTTAATTACTGATATTTATTTTAAAATATATTGGCAATAGCTGTTAGTATTTTGATTTTTATCAATGATCAAAGTCGATCGTGGGCGAAATAAGTTTAAAAACTTGTGGTCTAAGTGTACCTTGACTTTTCCGGATGCGTTCCCGAGCGTTTTACCGTCTTGACACTCGCCAGGACTCGCGTCCGTTTTGGCTGGTTTTCTCACGTTTCCCAATGAGGAGAAAAAGCTTTTCTGATTGTAGTGAGGATCCTGAGACTGAAATATGCCAGTCTTTACCACTGCGTTGTTAGCTATGTTAGCCAGACGACCCATCACCTTTGCGTCTTTCCTGCCATATGACAAAACCCGAATCATTTGATAATCTCCTAAAATAATTGGAGACTGTAAATCATGTCCACAGGACTCATTCGTCCATGTTCCAATCAAGAGGCTACATGTTAGGCTAATATGAAAGTTTCTAAAAATATCTTAGCTTGAGGAAACTCAAAATGAATCAATGGATACGAAATTGCCTACTATCACGTTCTTACCCCTTATTAACTCGCGCCATATCGAAACTTATGTACTGAATGTTGTGCTCCGGTGGCAAGAATTGATTCAGATACTTCACAGCAGCGTTCAATTCTTCGCTGAGCGTGCTCTCGTGCTTCTTTTTCTCCCGTTTCTTCACGAGATTCAGTATTATTATTGGCGAGCCGTATCGCTTTAAGAGCTCGTTGAAATGGGCGCCTGCAAATAGAAATTTGATAAACCTACGAAAATCATACATCTTGAATCAACCCGAAATTTCACGGACATTTCTCTTTTCATATTCTCAAAGAATCCCCAAATGATTTAGTTGCGATTATCGTCAGTTTTCAAGATATCAAAATTTGATTTTTTATTTTTTAATGATAACGCGCACTTGCCGTTCTAAATAAACCCAAACATATCCAAATAATCCCAGATAGACTCAACCATATCCAAACCCAAATAATCAAACAGATATAGATATATTCGTCCCGGATACAAAAAAATATACTTTAAAATTCGATACCTCAAAAGTTATTGCTAATTTCCAAAAATCCTTTTGGGACATCTTTTAGAATAATAATAGAGAAGTCTCCGCAACATAACAGCTCGGTCGGAGCTTGCTATCGTTCCAAAAGCATCAAGGTACATTTTTCAGAACTTCCGCGTCTATAAAAGTTCAATACAAGAAGAAAATTGATAAAAACGGATCGCAACGGACTTCCGGTTCTATCGAAAATTGAGAGATCGAAAAGTAATCAGCAAATATGTATACTTTCGACATTACACGGTGCCCCAAATATAAATGGTAACCTAAAACCGTACCTGGAGTTTCGGCAAATGGGTCGGTCAAGTCGCACGTTATAGTCGGTTTTGGCACCATTTTGCTAAGGTCCTGACTCCAATGACCGGGAACCGAACCGCGCATTTGCACGAAAGAACTGAAGCGACCGGCGTTAAGTGAACTCACCCCTGAATCGTGAATTATCTGCTCGGTTTCCACTTCGTTAGCGACATCACCCTAGGGACATCAATATTTTTCAATACAATCCTTCACTGTGGAGTCTGAAAATCTCACCCGCCGGAAGTTCTTCGTAATTTCAAATTCTCGATCGATAATTACCCGAGCACAAGTGAAATTTGTTACTTCATTAAGATTCAGTCGGATAACGATACGAGATTACTAAGAATTTCCAGCTAGTGATTTCATATTCAGCGACTCACGTCGAAATTCGCGCCTCTCTTTAAAAATCTCGTTCCAGCGTATTTGTTGCTTCTCCTAGCTATAAGGGTTATATGGATCGATCTCCCGAAAACGCTGACGTTCGATTGACCGACGAATCCGTGGGTCACGTAGAGTATCCAATCGGGATGCAGATCTTTCTCGACCGAGCTCAGCAGATGAGAGTTCCAAACGAATCTTCGATGCGGATTGCTTCGAATCGCGTAATCAATGGATTTCTCACCGTACCTTAACGAAAAAAAAAAAAACATTTTTTTTGTAATCGTTATTTGTAAAAGTGGAGTTAAGGTAGTCCTATCGGGGTGGGTCGATCCATGAGATTTCCATGATTTCTTTGAATAGTTCAAATTTTAGTATATTTGGTTATTTTATGATATTTAAATGCCCTTATCGATCTAATTTCCGAGAAATTATTATTTGAAAATGGGAATTTCTCTAAGTAATTTTGCTTCGATCGGTGAAAAACGCCAACTTCCGGTTAAAATGATGTCCGGTTAAAATGGGTTTTCTGTTGTATATATCAAAATGATGTATACAACAGAAAACCCATAAGATTCTTACAAGAAATAAGATTGAGATTTATCAAAGACGTAAAAATCTAATGCTGCAGACAAAAATGTCCAAAAAGTATTCTAAAATGGGTTTTTCCCATTTTCCCAATCTAATTTTCCACTTTCGGCAAAAACTCGGACAAATTCGTAATCAGCGGAAAATTTCCGATCAAATACATCCTTTTAAAAGGTTAAAAACGGAAAAAAAAATTTTTCGTCTTCCCCCGGCCACTTTACCAGAATCTTGAAAATCACGGAATTTCAAAAGGTCGTAGGGTAGGCTCCTTATATGCTATGGGCATTCATTGAGATGGTTCGGAAAAGGTTTTTGCCTAACTTAAATAATGGCGTTGGATTCGTATCGATATCTCTTATAGTTTTCCCGGAAAGCCCACTTGAAAAATCGCAAAAAAAGAGGCAAAGGGGTATGTATG
>JAPYZI010002543.1:0-27311 GCA_030523105.1 Ophioninae sp. A BG-2022a | reverse complement strand
AACGTCGATAACTCTTTTCCCTTTGGGATTCGGTACTCCAGCCTGTGCTCGATCTCTTCGTTATGATTTTCTCTTCAAAATGCTTTTTTGATCATCAATGTCCGATGATTTTTCGATTTTTGGCAGAATTTCAAAGTCGGACCACCGATTTTTGCAAATTTTTCCATACATACCCCTTTGCGTTTTTTTTAGCCACTTTTCAAGTGGATATTCCGGGAAAACTACGAGAGGTATCGATACGAATCCAACGCCATTGTTCAAGTCACGCGAAAACCTTTTCCAAACTCCCCCGTTGAACCTCCGTAGCGTATGAGAAGGTTGGTCCGCGGCCTTTTGAAATATCGTGATTTTTGAGATTCTGGAAAACTGGCCTGGGAGGTCGAAAAAAATTTTTTTTCCGTTTCTCAAGTATTGAAAGGATACGTTTGATCGGAAATTTTCCGCTGATCGCGAATACGCCCGAGTTTTTGCCAAAAGTACAAAAATCGACCGGGAAAATGGAAAAAACGTTTGTAGAATATTTTTTGGATATTTTTCCACAGAAACGGAGGTTGTACGAGGTCTCCCGATGCTCTCGACCGTTATCACGCAGGAGTATTCTTTTGAATCGCTCTTACTCCTCGTTCGCTCTCTCTCCGGGCCGGCGAGCGAGGAGGACGAGCCCGCTCCTCGGACCGCGACGATACCGACGCTCGTTTCTCCGATTTTCCCGGATCGCGAGCTTCCCGAACGAACCCGAACGAACGGGGAGAATCCGCTCGAACGCGACGACGCGCTTTCGCCTCGCGAACGATAAACACGGGCGAGCGTCCTCGGGCGTAAAGACAAACAGCCGTTGGCGGAGGGAAGATCCAAGGGCGAGAGGGAGGACGCGGAGGCGATCGAGCGACGAACGCGAACGAAATCGCGGTGTTTCGCGTCTCGAATAAAAATAACGACGCTCGGCCTCCGAGGGCGATGAAACGAAAGAGAGGCGGAATCGTCCGGGTGCCTCGTTCGCCTCGCTCGACGGATCTCCGATTCGGCGACGCGCGAACGAGAACGAGGGAACGGGGGGGGGGAAGCTTTGAGAAGGATCGCTCGAACGCACGGGTAAGCCCCGTTCGTACCTCGAGGGATACTCGTTCGCCCCGGCAGGCGCGCGGAGGCGCGTCGTCGACCGGCCCCGATCGACGCGGCGATCGCGATCGAGAGGGATCGGGGAATCGAAGTTAGCCGAGACCGATCGACCCCGGCGTCGTTGGGCTCGTTTCGGCGATTCGTCTCGGCTCGCGACGGACGTTCGACGGGAGAGGACGGACTCCGTTTTCGCCGCGTCTTTGAAAAAAATAAAACAAAAGAGTGGAAAAAGAGGGCGACGGAAGGAGCAACGATCGAGCGGAAAAGGCCGAAAGGAGGGGCGCGGCGAGCGACGGTTCGACGAACCGGAAAACGAGAGCGAGAGCGCGGGCCGGAGGGACTCGTCGCGAGCGAGGGGCGACGCGACGACCCCGAAAGCTTCTCCTCCGGTCGCGCGCGCCTCCGGTTTCTCCCGACGAATCGTCCGGTCGGAGGTCCCGGTCGCTGACTCGCGCGAGGTATTCGCCGGAAAATTAGCCGCGCTTCGCTCGCGTCCTCCGCTCCGGCGCGTTCTTTCGCCGCGCGAACGAGGATCGTTGCCCCGTGAAAATCGACGGGTGGATGTTTTCAACGGCCTCTCGAGAGAGGGGACGCGCGCTTCCCGAGTTCGCGGCTCGGAGCGTTGAAAAAAAATTAAATACATACACGCGCGTACGCGCGTTCGCCCTCTCGCGCGGCCCGCGATGGGAATTTTATCGGCGAACCCCCCCGGCCCCCCTCGTCCTCGCTCGGCTCCGTCCGAAAGTACGGCGGGAGGATACCGAACGCTCCTTTCGCACGGGCCGTGCGTATTTACAATTTTAATTGAAAATTCCGGACGCCGCTGTTCGCTGATTCGTCGATTGGTTATTTTCGACGGTGAGCCGCGCACCGACTCGAAAAAAAAACCGTAAGTACAAACGCGAATGAACAACGCGTTCGACGTTGCGATCGAGGACTCGTCCCGAGTCGAGCGACGGACCTCGCGCTTGACGGATGACGAAAATTTTTGCACCCCGTTTCTCCGTTTTCGTTCTTTTTTTTCGCAAACAGCCGCGCACCGCGAGGACCAAAATGAACGCGCGCCTCGCGGGGCGGCTCGTCGCGAGGGGAGAGAGCTCAAAGGGGAAGGAAAGAAAAAGGGCGGGAGAGGGAGGGAGAACGAACGGGAAAAGGAGCGACGGGATCGCGACGAGCCTTCGGAGGATCGGTGGATCGCGAGGCGTCGCGCGAGTCACCGGACGATAGACGCCGCGAGACGCGCGGTAACGAAGCGAGCCCGCGAAACTACGAATCCTCGAGGTTACGAGGTCGCGAACGGACTCACCGCTTCTTCCGGTGGCGGGCGTGGGCGCCGAGGTGCCGCGGTTCGTCGGTTCCGGTATCGGGTAGATCGGATCGCAGCATTCCCTCTCGGGGAACTCGCTGGCCCGCGCGGACTGCCGAGAGCTCGCGAGGACGGCCACGAGGCTGAGAATCGCGAGACGCGAGGCGCCGGTGGCGGCGGCGGTGGCGGCGGAGGCGGCGGCGGCGGCGGCCGCGGCGGCGACGGCTCGGCGAGCGCCTCCTCCCGCTCGCGACATGGCTCCGAGCCTCGGGCCGATGCTTCCGATCCCCGGGTCCCCTCGCGGGCCCGAAACTTTCCGTCGAGGCGGGTGTTTCGCGAGGCTCGCGACTCGCGAACCACGGCTCGTCGGACGCGTCGCGGTTCGGACCCTCTCAACCGGGTCTCGATCTCCGAGGACGAGCGGCTCCTTCGCGGGGCGATCGGCCTCCCGGCCTCGCCCGTTCCATCGCCGCGTCTTCCCTCGGGCGCGCTCCTCCTCGCTGGCGACCGGTCTCCGGTACGGGCGACGCGGCGGGCGATCAGGCGCGCGGGACGCGCGCGCCGCGGCCGCGGAGCGGACGCCGGGGGTTTCCCGGCTGGCTGGCCGGCCGGCCGGCCGCCGAGGGGCGATCCTCGCGCGCCTCGTCCCGATCCTCGAGGAGCGATCCGGGCCGCGTCCCGAGCCGGGGCTCTGACCCTCGCGGCGGGCCTTCCGGATCCTTCCTCGTACCGCGGTCTCGCCGCGGCTTCCGTTTCCCGCGCGGCTGGCACTCGCGATACCCGGCGAAACGTCGATCGCGCGGCGGCGATCGGGGAACGAGAAGAACCGATCCGCGGGATCCCCGGATCGAGTCTGAAAGAAACGAGGACTCGTTCACCGAGAGCGCGTTCGAGCGTAGGGAGCGAGCGCGCGCGAGCGGCACCCGCGTCGCGTGTCCTCGAGGCGCGTCTTCCGCGGCGTCCCGACGCCCAGTGAAGCTCGCGCGGACGGCACCGGAGCTCCGCGCACGGGAGGACGGAAGACTCGCGACCGCGCGACTGTCCTCGCCTCGGGTGTACCGCGCGCACCGACCTCCGCCCGCCGTCGCGTCCCGTCGCGCGCGAACGCGCGCCACCGCCGCGACGCCGCCGCCGCCGCCGCCGCCGCCGCCTTTACCTACCGCGCGAAAACTCGAACGCTTCTCCGCCGCCGCCGTCGTCGTCTCCCCGCGCCTCCATTTTTGTGCACCGTTTCGCGCAACCGTGACGCCGCGCGATCTCGCGGCGAACGGCCCGAACCGCGAATCGCGACTCGCCCCTATCCACGGAAGCGTCGCTCTCCTCGACGAAGCTTCGATTACCGGCCGTGGGCGAGTACCCTTCCGGGCTTACCGACGGTGCTCGAGCGCGTCTCGCGCCCGCTCGACCCGAGATCCCGCCGACCGGGCGTAATCGTCGGAAGCGCACCAGTGAAAGAACCGAGGACCTTTCTTATTTGCGTTTCGAATCGTTTATTGTTAATAATTTCACGCGTGACGAGTACACGTTCCGACGGTCGCGTCCTCGAACGATCCCTCCGGAAGCAACGGGCCGTGCTTCCGCGGAAGAAACGACCGCGGGTCCCGGGCTCCGAGAAGCGATCGGGATTTCCGCCGGGGAGCGCGGCGAGCGCGGCGAGCGCGCCGAGGGGCAGCGGCGCACGCGCCGGTCCGAGCGTCCGACTCGACGGATCGGCCGCGGCGCGGGTCCGTTCCGCGATAACGTTGTCCGCGTCGCAGTCCCGGCTCTCGCCTCGCGTCGTTCGCGCCAAAGATTCTCGGCCGCACCGGGGGCGACGCGATCCGCGCGGTTCACCAACGTCGGACGAACGCGCCGCGAGAGCGAATTCGAGGGCGTTTTCTATTCCGGTTCCTCCCGGTATCGCGAGAACTAGCCGGAAGCGAGGTTGGAATCTAGCGCGCCGCGGTATCGAGTCTCGTTCGGTCGGCGCGATCCGCGTTCTTCGACGTTCGGACCCTCGCGGCGGCGGTGCCTCGCGCCTCCCACCGCGATTCTTTTCCGATACGGCGCGCGATTGCGGAGCACCGCGTCGCGCGGGCTCTCTTCCGAGAGTCGTCCTCTCGTTCCGGCTGAGCGATCGTTGCGCCGGTTTTCTCCGTTTTTGTTGCTTCCGACCTCGAGTCGCGTACCGCGCGACGCGCGCCTTTTTTCTCCAGTTTTTTCGATCGCCGCCGCTTTCCAGTCGCTTCGCGCGATCTCTTCGCCTCGATCGGACGCGCCGTCCTGCCTCCGTCGAGACCAGTTTTCCCGGTCGACGCGTTCCGATACTTTTCAACATTTTTTCTTTTCCTTTTTTTATTGATACGCGTTTTTTTCCACTCGGGAAGACTCGGCCGCTCTTTGCTCTCGTTCGTTCCTACGCGATACCGTTCCTCGATACGAATCGCCGGTCCCGGTCCCGACGGACGGACGTGTCGAGCGTCGAGTTGTTCCGCGCTCGCCCCGAGACTTCGCGTCGAATATCGCCGTCGCGTCGATAAATAAAACGCACTCGCCGGGCAATTTCGTTCTCTTCGTTGCAAAAAAAAAAAGAAAAAACACGACGCGGCTCTCGGAGTTGCGTCGCGCGCCGGGCGCGATTCGCCGCGAGAACCGCGAGGAAAAACCGATTTGTCGAAATTCATGATAAAACCGATAGAAAAGGAATCGAGAATTTCGAGGATCGCGCGGGTGATCGGTGCGACGGGGGATTCGTCCTCTCCGAGTGTCGGAGCGAGTCCGCTCGCACCGCCCCGGGACTCGGAGGTGGACCACCCTCCCCGCCCCGTCCGCGGGGCGCGACGGCCTTTTAACGGCGGATACGTAAACTCGGATGCGCGTAGGTACTCTCGCGCCGACGGCGGAGGATGGAAGCGGAGCAGCGGCCGGCGAACAAAGTCGGCTTGGGATGGCAGTTTCGTCGCGTACCGCGAACCGTTTCCCGTGTCGCGGAGAATTTCTTCTACAAGTTCGTAATCACGTTTTTGGTAGTACCCGGTGTCTTTCTCTTTCTCTCTCTCTCTCTCTCTCTCTCTCTCTCTCACCGGTCGATCGAAAAACGTTCGAACGCTTCGGAAAAATAAAAAAAATACAACTAGTCGAAAGGTAAATAAAAAAGGGAGGGTTACGGTGTCAGATTGGGATACGAGATAGCGGGGCGACCGGTCCGATGGATTCTGGCGTGTACCCTCGTAGCGGCGGTTTGCGCGTCGGGTCTGCTTCGATTCCGACAGGAGAAGAATCCTTTGAGGCTGTGGATACCGCCGGACTCGGATTTCGTCGGAGACACCGAGTGGCTAATGGGAAACTTCGGAGAGGGGCAGCGCGTCGAGACCGTGACCTTCACCGGGGACGACGTCCTCGAGCCGAAGGCTCTCCTCGAGGTCAGTCGGCTCTCGTAATATCGGCGCGTTCCTCCTCCTCGCGCTCCTCGAGCTCGAAACGCGCGTTCGCGCGCGTCCGTCCCACTCGAGAGCTCGACGCGCGAGGGACGAGAACGACCGAGAAAGGTCGAGAGACTCGAGAGGATTGCCCGGTTCCAGCTAAACGAGATTACGAAGCGGCTGCTGTCGGTGAAAACCTCCTCCCGTCGTCCCGCGTTGTCCTGGACGGACGTGTGTCTCAAGTAAGCCTACGATTAGTCGCGCGTTGGGATCTCGCGTTCGATTCGAAAGTTGGTGCGAAACGAGAGTGAACGAGTTCGGGGCGCGACCCCCTCGCAGAGTTCCCGTCGTAGCGGGAGTCGTGCCACGGAAGAAACGCGATTCCGGCGGGGAAGGGGACGATTTCTTCGAGGAGGCACCCGGTTCCCGCGTAAACGGGAGCCTACCGTACGAGCCCGTTGTCGAGGCTCCGAGCGACGTCTACTGCTCGATCGTCGAGAGCCTGCCGAGGGGATGCCTCTTTCGGAGCATCCTCGACCTGTGGGACTACGACGGCGAGATCATCGCTAATCGGACCAAGGAAGAGATCTTGGAGAGAGTGAACGCGGCGACGACGAGTCCGAGCCTCGGGCACCCGATGCTCTTCACCGAGCTTCTCGGCGGTGTCGAGACCGACGAGCGGGGACGCCTCCTCTCGGCGCGCGCCGTCAACACCCTCTTCACCCTCCGCCTCAATTTTACCGAACTGAGGATGAACGAGACCGGCAATAACGCTGGAACGGCCGATTGGGTAAGGTGTCGTTTTACGCGAAAAATCCCGCCGCCGCCGCCGCCGCCGCCGCCGCCGCCGCCGCCCCCGTCGTACACCAGCCCACCACCGTCCTCTTCTCCGTTTCGTTCTTTTTCTTTTCGTTGGCCCCGCATCGTTACAGGTTACCGCGGACGTGTTCGAATGGGAGGGGGCTCTGTTGAGCGAACTCGAGGCGATCTCGCGCGATCTCGCCTCCCGAAATCGCGACGCGACGGCCGACCGATCGTTGGCTGTTCGGTACGAGGCCGGACGCAGCTGGGGCGACGTTAGCGCCGCCGCGATGTTCCAAGACTTCGGTAGAATAATCCTCGGCATGGTCGCAATGTCCGTGTACGTACAGCTCGTGCTTTCTCGATTCAACTGGATCGAGTGGAGGGTGAGTCTCGCGATATCTCGGTCTCTCGGTCTCCCTCTTGCTCGAGACTCGGGCGACTCGGCGAGACTGCGTTATTCCCGGGTCAAGTTTTGCCTGGCAGGGGTCGGCCTCGCGTGCGTGGCCGGGGCGTTCGTAATCGCGGTTGGTTTGTGCTCGCTCTGCGGTGTTCCTTACGGGCCTGTGCACACCTCGCTCCCGTTCATGCTCATGGGCCTCGGCGTCGACGATATATTCGTTATTATGGCCTCCTGGGATCGGACTATCGGGGTCGAGGCGAATCGCTCGAGGCCGCTCGCCGAGAGGATCGCCCTGATGCTCAGCCACGCCGGCGCGGCCATAACCGTAACTTCCTTCACGGATGTTGTCGCGTTCGTGATCGGCGCGTCCACGGTCAGTCCCGTCCACGTTCTCCCCGGACTCGCCCGCCGACCGCGCCTTCTCACCCGTTCCTCGTTCTTTCTCCGTTCAGATTCTCCCCTCGCTCCGGTCGTTCTGCATCTACGCGGCGGTCGGCGTGACGGTCACCTATCTTCTCCAGGTGACGTTCTTCGTCGCTTTTTTCACGCTCGACGTCAAACGCGCCGAAGCGAGGAGGAACGGCGCTGTTCCGTGCATCGTCCACGCGAGCCGTCGCCCCCGCCGCTCCCCCGAGACCTCTCTCGAGCCGAATAAGTCGCTGGTCTCGCGTTTCTTCGATCTCGTCTATCCGAGGATCGTGCTCGGCTCGCCCGGTAAGATCACGGTCGTCCTCGTCAGCGCGGGATTCGCGAGTTTCGGAGTCGTCGGTTATACCCGGTTGGAGCAGTGGTTCGATCCCGAATGGTTCGTACCCGGGGACACCTATCTCGGAGAGTATTTGCGCGTCAAGAGCCAGTATTATCCGAAACGCGGATACGACGCTTCCGTCTTTATCGGCGAGGTCGCCTACAGCGAGGAACTACCGCGAATCTTGTCGTTGGTCGAGAACCTGGAAAATATGAGCTCGACGATCGATCGCGTCGACGCGTGGCCCCGCCACTTTGTACGCTTCGTCGAGACTCACTACCGGACGGGTGAGTACTCTCGCTGGCCACCCCCGTTGCTCCTCTTTTCTATTGGAAACGTCAGGAACGACGACCCGAACGACGACCCGAACGCTTTCGTGTTTCGACAGACGTGGCCAGCGGACGCGTGCCCAGCCGGGACTTTCACGACTATTTGTCCAAGTTTCTGTTCAGTCGAACCGGCGGTAAATATCAGAGTAAATTTCGATTCGCCGCGAACCTGACGTGCGGGGAGATCGCGCCGAGGATCCTCCTGAGCGTCATCGACTTCTCGTTCGTCGCGTTCACCGGGCCGGATCAGTGGATACCCGGGATGGACGGGGTCAAGGCGCTCGCCGGGAATTCCGGTATCAACGGTCCCGTGATCGTCTGGAGTCGCGCGTTCGCCTCGTGGGTCACCGACAAAGTTATCGCGGACGAGCTCAATCGTAATCTGATACTGGCGCTCGTGTGCGTCATGGCGACGACCGCGGTCCTCGTCGCGGAGCCTCAGACCTGCCTCTGGATCCTCGCGTGCGTCCTCCTGACCCTCCTCGACGTTTGCGGCTTCATGCACTACTGGGGCCTGACGATCGACATCGTCTCTTGCATAGGTGAGTTTGTTCGGGTTTCTACCGAACGCCCGGCCAACCAACGAACGAAAGAACGAACGCGATTGATCGACCCGCCCCCCCCCCCCCCCAACCCCCCGGCGCCCGTTCGCGCGTGCCGCAGGTCTCGAGCTCGCGGTCGGTCTCAGCGTCGACTACGCGGCCCACGTGGCCCACGCTTTTTTGAACGAGTCGGGGAGCGCCGAGGCGGGAGACGATCGCGCGGCCCGCGTCGTGTCCGCGCTTCGTCACATCGGAGCGGCCGTCGCCTACGGCGCTGGCTCGACCCTTCTCGCCCAATCGACGATGGCCTTCTCCGAGGCCTACGTCTTCCGTTCCTTCTTCAAGATCTTCTTCCTGGTGGTCGTGTTCGGACTGTGGCACGGTCTTGTCTTACTACCGGTCGTCCTCGGGACGATCGGCCCGCGAAGCTTGCGCTCGCCGAGGAGGCGCGCCGCCGTGCCGCCCCGCGCCGATGACCCCAGCGACGCCGCCGAGCTCCAACGACCCCTCGCTCAAGAATGACCGACTCTCGCGACGAGTTTCATTTTTTCACTGCCCAATTCTACGCGCGCGCGCGCGCGTCCACATCGATAATAAAGATTTTCTTTGCGTCATTGTTGCCAGTCTTTTCTTTACTTTGTTGTTTTCAAACGTCTCGCCACCTTCACTCCCATTTCGAAAGATCGGTCGCAATTTCTCGGCTATTCGCGATTCTCGAGCCAAATTGGAAGGCTCGTTTGGGGAAGTTTGCCGTCTCGACGAGTCCGATCTCGCGAGCGGCCAGGCGTAGAAGAAGCTTGTCGCCCAATCCGGGTGGCATCCTCTCCGTTGGTAGACACCTGTGCTTTTCGACGCGGTTCGTGAACCATCGTGTCCGACCATCATTTTTCACCGAAATACCGATCGTTCGTTTTATCCGTTTCTTCGAACAATCGCGTCTCGGTGAAAAACGACCGCGGAGAGTGGAAACAAAAAAAAAATGAGCGCTAAAGCGAATTCACCTCTCCCACGCGTTGAGGCTGCCGACGTACTCGACCAAGTCTTCGTCGAGATAGGGAAGTCGCAATTGTCGTCCATGATCGGAGACGACCCTGTCGTCCCTGCCCAAATTTCTGTCGGAGATTCTCGCCAATTCCATCTCGAGTTCGCGGCTGAGCGCGGACCATCCACCGCGCCTCAGGCACGTCCGGTGCCTCGTGTATCCGCCGAAGAGCTCGTCCGCTCCCGTTCCAACGAGAAGCACCCTGCTCGGGGATTCGTAATTCTCGCCGCTCGAGACGAGTCTACCGGAAGCTCGCCCGGCGAACCAAAGAGCACACCCTAGTCCGTCGTCGAGGACCGTTGATCGCGGATGTACGAGATCGCGTATCCTCGTGGAACGATACTCGCTCAATTCTCGGCGCGTCACGTTACACTGAAAACGACAGAGACGTCGGTACGACGAAAAGTCGTCCCGGGAGGACGGACGATCGGGAACTACTTCCTGGCGAACCTCGATAAAGTTCCACGTCCTCGACGCGCGTATCCTCCGCAACTCGTCGAGCGCTCGCCTACCGGTCTTCCGATCGGGCGCGTCGAACCCCGCCTCGGACTCGTCGCGCGCCGACTCGTTCGCTCTCTCGAACGCCACGTTCACGAGATCGATGCTCTCATCGGCGGGCACGTATTCGTGAGCGATAGCGGCCAAAAGTGTCGAATCCAGGCCACCCGAGAACAAAATTGCCACCTTTGGGTGGCTGCACTCCGGCGTCCCGCCCCCGAGTACGGTCTTTACGCAATTTCGGCAATAATCGAGCTTCCTCCGGAGCCGGACGCGTATCGAGGCGCGCAGCAAACCGAGAACGAGCTTCGTCCTTTCCCGGATTTCCGGCAGCTCCGACAATCCTCTCGTCGCCTCGCCGAAAGCGTCCTCCCTGCTCCGGGTTCCCGCGCCTAGACCCGCGATTCCCGCCGCCGACGAAGCTTCCTCGATGCTCCGAGCGTCCTCCGCGTCCGGTTCTTCCTTGGAGAAAATTGGTTTTTCCTCGCGTACGGCGTCGAGAACGACGATCTCGATGCCGAAGCGTTTTTCGAGATCCGCGACGCGCTTCGCCGCCGACGAGTCGAGCCGATTCCACGGCTGCAGCGCGAATCTGGATTTCTCGACGTCGAAGGAAAATATTCCGAGCGCCGGAAGCTCGACCGCGTCGTCCGGACGTCCCTCGCTCACGGAGGACAGAGTAATCTCGTCGCGATTGGCTCTCAGCAAGAGACTGTGCCGTCCTATCGGATCCCTGGCGAAGTACAGCGTCTTTCCGTCGGCCCGCCAATAAACGACGCCGTACGGTCCTTTGACGGCGCCCAGCGTCGCCGAAACGTCGGGACTCGCCCGAAGCGCCTCGCCGACCGTTTCCGTGTCCGAAGTGTCTCCTCCGGCCTTGAAAGTAACAAAAGTCTCTAAAGCCGAAAGGCAAGTCGCGCGATCGTGATTATTCGACGGTAACTCTTGGAGGTTATTCGGTGAGTGAGGCGAGTTTTACGAAAGGCCTTCGGCAACGTACGAGTGGCCCGAAAAATACGTCGCCGTTCCACAACAAAATGTTTCCATCGGAATCGACGCGGGGTTGCTCGGCCAGTCGACAACCTTGCATCCACAGAACGCTCGCAGCGAAGACGCCGTTCCAGTCCGACGAGAGACGCTCGAACCTCTGACCCGAGCGGTCGGGGCCGCGTCGCTCCAGGGCACATTTCCATCCGATGTACTGCGGATACCGATCGTACGTTCAATCGTGTACGCTCGACGCTAATAACTTTTCTTTCGAGAGAAGGATCGCGAGCGGTCAAGGATTTGTTTAGTACGTACTACGTCGCTGTTGTTGGAATCGCCGCCTTCCCGACGAGACGACCGGCAGCGGCGTCGGATCGAACAAAATATTCCGCACATGGTTACTAACCGTCGATAAATTTACCCCGGAGCGTGAGACTCCAAGAAGCGTAGCGGCAAGACTTTTCGCGACTGGTTCGAGCTCCGCTCGGGCCGTTCGCGACGAAGGCTGCACCGTACGGTCCAAGAGCGCCACCGCCTGGTCCCCCTGCGCTGGATTTTCAACATTCGCCGCCGTGTGTTCCGATCAGCTGTTCTTCAATTGGAACGCCGCCGCGATCTCCACTGTCAAACTCTGCGCGTATCGAGAAACAAACGGTCCGAATAACAAAAGAACAAGGTACGGCAACAACGGAATCGTCGCTTCGAATATCTCGACCGCCGCAAAAACATTCTTCGATCTCTCGGACGTTTGGTCGTATCGAAAGAAAGAACTCCTTCTTCCAGGTGAGTACGAACACTGCGCTCTGGGAGAGTCTTCTCGACGAGCGAGTAGGGTGCGAGCCGCGTCGCGGCGACGCCTGTTGCATGGAGTACGTCAGGGAGATACCGCCCGAGTGCCTCTGTCCGGGCGAAGCGGCAGGCGTCTGGTCCGGATGGTCGAGTCACGGCGACCGCGAGGTCGTCCGCGAAGCCGCCGCGAAGGGGACCCACGTGGAGCTGGCGCGCAAGTGTCTCGCCTATCGGAGACGATGTCCCCTCTCGGAAGCTAGGAGATACTTCGCGGAGGAGCTCGAAGCGTGGATAGACGAGATGCTCGAGAAACGACAGATTCACAGGGCCTCGCACATCCTCAAAAATGCGGTGAGAGCAACATTTTCGAAACATCAAGGGGCCCGAGCAATTTTTTTCAAAATTGTAACTTTGTTTCTCTCGCGACGACGATCGAGAGATCCGATATCGAACGCTCAAAGATAATTCTTCGATACGGCAATAATGCGTATAGAAAAGGACAAATTTCCAAGTTTCTCACGTTTGTCAAAAAAAAACGCGCAGGGTAGAAATCCCTTGGAATTTATAACGGACCGATGCGTCAAGCGCCGCGAGCCGAAGCTGCAAAGATATTTGGCCGATTACGCGTCGGCCATGGGGGGCTTGGCGGCCGAGCACAGGGAAGCCTGGGACATAATCGAGAGCGTCGTTAAGCTCGAGGAGAAAAATCGGTAATCGAACGCTTTTAATTCGAACGAACCCGAATTCGATGGTTCCATCGACGCGGAACGAAAAACACGAAAACCCAAAGAAAAAAAGAGTCATTAAAAAATATTAGCCGGAGAAATAATCCGGTTTGGGTTTGTTTTTGATGGAACGCGCAGATCGGAAGCGAGCGTAACGGGCGATCGCAGTATCGAGGAGATCTCCCAACTTCCGGACGACGTGAAATCCGGGCTGATCGCCGAGCTTGCCTGGGAGACGGGCGACTCGCGATTTTGGGACAGATCGACCGGTCCCGCGCTCTGGGACTATTTACTGGCCAATAACGAAATCGATCGTATCTTTTCGTGGATCGAGGCTCAATACGGGGACGTCGCGGAGGCGAACGACGCGATCGCGACCGCGGGTGAAATATCAGAAACGTCGATGGCCCTTCGGCGATTGCCGATCGACGAGGATACGGTGGAGCGCGTGGCTAGCTCGGGCGCGAGCTATCCGGTGAAAGAGTCGGTTCTCGATCGATTGTCCGGGTAAATGAATTTCGGTCGGGTCTCGCTCCGATCGAAAGCAACCGAATATAAAAGTGTTATTTCGACAGATACGGAATATTAACGCGCGAGGAGAGGCAAAGCGCGAGATCGGTCCTCGCGCGATTCATCAGCAACCGCGGGCGTCCGGAAGAGTTGAGCTCGGTACTGGCCGGCTCCCGTTCCACCGTAAATCCCGTCGAGTTCGAGAAGAAAATCTTTTCCATTATTTATCAGCGGGCCGTCGATGAGAGTCCGGAATTCGGCGCGGGAGCAACCGAGACCGAAAGCTTATTCAATTTGATGTCCGAACTGTTCTCAAGACCGACGGTGAGACTGGTGAAAAGCGCGATCGTCGATAACGTGGGACTCTTTCACGAGGATCGGGAGGCCCACTTTCGGGACGATCCGATTCTTCTTCTCGCGTTGCTGTTCGCGGAGTACCCGAGCGGAAGCGGCCGCGAGGACGTTCCGGACTTCGGAGACTCGTTGAAAAAGGATTTGAGTATCGGGTCCGGAGCGATCGGGTCCGAAACGATCGGTCAATCTTTGAAAAAAGTTCCGTATCTCGCGGCAGCGCTCGGAAGCGACTCTCCAAAGTCAAACGAGCCGACGATGTACGACCTGTTGAACGGGTGCGCGGGCCTCGACGTCGCCAGATGCTTCAGATGGCGCGATCGCAACGAGGAACCGGCGAGCTTTCGGTGCGAGAATCTCGCGAGGAGGTACGGTCGCGAGGAGAAACTCTCGTACGCGGATTATCTGAGGGAGTCACGCCCGGGCATGGCGGTACGGGCCCTGGAGAGGGAGAGCACGGAGGCGAAGCTCCGCGGGAAGCTCAGCGGTGATCGTCGCAGGCGTCCGCAAGAGGCGGACGAGGAGGCGGCGGAGGAGGAGGAGGAGGAGGGGGAGGGTCTCGAGCTCGAAGAGGGCACGGAGGAAATCGATACGGAAGGAAGGCCGAGTACCGAGGCGGTCGAGGAAGCAAAAGCGGCGGGGCGCCTCCGAGAGGAGCTCGAGGAGACGACGGGGAACGACGAGGCGGCGAGGACGCTCGGATACGGGGGGGAAGCGAGGCGCGAGCTCGGGCCCGAGAGACCGAGGCTCAGGCGCGAGGTAAAAAGAAGAAGCAGCAGGCCCGAATTCGGCTCCGACGTAAAGGTCGAGGCAAAGGTCGAGGCCGCCGCGTACGCTCGGGCGCTCGCCCTCGAACTCGGCACGGAGGAGGTTACGTGCGCCTGCGTCGCTTTCATCGAACTCCTCGGCTTGAGCTCCGAGTGCCTGCGGGTGGAGGCGACCGGTTGGGCGTACGCTGCGAGGAATCTCGGAGTTTCGATCCGCGAGTCGTTGCGCTCGCTCGGGCCGTCCTCGTCGCCCCGCGACGCAGCCTCGCTTCTTCGGCTACTCGAGCGGAGCTTCGAGGCCGAGCTGACTCGCAACGATACCGCCGCCGCCGCCGCCGCTCGCTCGCTCGAGGACGTTTCTCCGAAGTCGCCGGAAAATTCGGGGCGCGGTCTCGAGGAGGGGCGCGCTCCGTGGGACGCGCGGAGTTTCGTCGAGGCCTCGAGAACGTGGGAGACGATCGTGCGTTTCGCGAGGATTCACGAGACAGCGAGCCCGAGGCTCTTCCCGAGGATACTCGCCGGTGAGGATCGTCGCCTCGAGTTCGTCCTAGCGGGACAATTGTTCTCGTATCCGGTCGAGGCGATGCTCGAGAGCGCCCGTCGCTTCCCCGATCCCCGGGTCCGCGAGCACATCTCCCTCGCGACGGGCAACGCCCGACTCCCGGTGACGAGGAACGATCGCGAGACGCGAAAGGGATCCCGGGAGATCGCGGAATCGCCGGGAATCAACCGGGAATCCGAGGGGATCGAGGAGGATCTCTGGGGGATCGCGTTGAGATGCCACGCGAGCCAGGATCCACCGGGGGCGTTCCTCGAGGCCTCGAGGAACTCGAGGTCACCGGTGCTGACGGTGCTGGCCGCGTGTTACGAGCCCTCCGGGACTCCCGGGTTCTGTTACGCGTGGCTCCTGGTCTCCCTCGGCGCGACGGAGAAGCTTTCACGGGAGTACGAGATCCCGCTGCGCGAGGGTCTCTGGTCGGCGAGGTCGGTGCGGTCGCTCCTGAGGTCGTGCCTCGATCTCGGTTACGCCGACAGCCTTGCCCGGGCCTTTCTCGTTTTCATGCCGGAACATCCGCTCGGTTGGCTCTTCCGGGTTTATCGCGACTTCCGCGGAGATCCCGATAACCAGGAGAGGACGGTGACGGGCCTCCGGGGCTTCCTCGAGGCCCGCGCGAACCTCGGCCGCAGTCACGGGATCGACTGGGAGAACGCGAGCAACGAGGATTATCTCTGGAACTCGCGGTGGATCGGGCTCGTCGCGGTCGAGTGCGCGATCACCTTCGTCGCCCGGTGCTCCCGGAGTCTTCGTCTGGGCCTTCTCTTTCTCGAGCTGCACGCGCGCGTCCGTTTCAACGAGGAGCTCGAAGCGGCGAGCCCAAACTTGGCTGCTCTCCGACGACTCGTCGCCATCCTCGCTCCTACCCCGGTAGAATTTTCTTTCGACGCTCTGCTGTCGGACGATCGGGACACCAGCCTCGATCGTGAGACTCAACGATGCGTCGATCGGCTCCTCGAACTCGAGGACTTTGAGAACGCGATCGCGTTCTCGAAAGTCGCCGGACTCCGGTGCTCCGGCATCATCCTCGCCCAGGTCAGACCTCGCTTGTCCTCGTCTCGAGTCTTCCCAGCCAATTTAAATAATGATAAACCCTTCCTAACGACACAATCGTTCCGTGTTTCTCCGACGAATCGCAGTATCGAAGCGAGTTCGAGCGCAGCACGGGCGACCAAACCGGCAACAAACTCGAGCGCTCTTTTTGGAAACGTTGCGCCGATGATCTCGGAAAGTACGAGGTTTCCTTCGAGGAGACCGCCGCATTTTTTATCGAGCACGCGGAAAAAGTTTCGTCCCGCAGAGAGCGGTGAGCGCTTGCAAGAGTTTCGCGCTATCGTTGCGTGCACTCGCGGCTCGTTATTTATCCGGTTGCGCGCCTTTGCGACGATTATCGTCGCAATCGTCGGCTATCGGGTTTTGTTTTTTCGCTCGGGGTTTTCGACCGTCACGTTTCAACGCAACGGCGCGAATCTCGTGACACGAAAAATCCAAGCGCGGCGGAGGCTTCGAGGAGCGCGAGAGGTTCGCCCTAATCTCGACTGTTACGCTTTAGGTATGAGATATTGAAGCTGGCGCTCGAGAGTCTCGAGCCGATCGTCACCGACAAGAAAATCCTCGACACGGTTGAAATGGCCATGTGGAAATCGTGCGTTCTGGCCGGTCCGGATTCAATCGAGATCGACACCGATTCTGGAACTTTCGACAAAACGAAGGCCGAACTGCTGTCCGGCGTGGCCGATCTACGGGTGAGCTGTACGTTGAACGACGCGGCCGAGGAGAGCGCGGTCGAATCGCTGATCGGTCGATTCCTCGCTGCTGGACGTCTGGCGCCGGCTTTGCGCGTAAGCGCGATCTTCAATTACGAACATCGGGTATTTGCTCAAAGATTTTCGAACGAACCTCGATTAACGAATAACGGTTGAAAAGCGGGAATGCCGCGGTCCGGGCAGCTTCCCCGAGCAACAACGCGATAATAATAAGAGCCCCGGGCGTTCGGCAGGATCTACAAATCTTGATGGTTTGCCTGAGTCTTGCCGAGGGTGAGACGTCCCCGTATCAGCTGACGTCGCAGCAGAGGCGATTGCTCTCGGAAAGCGGGCGCACGGGGCTACGAAAATACACGAGCCTGCGAAACCGCGGGTTGCAGCGAGGCTCTCCGGTCCCCTCGGGTAAGCGCGCCGAACGACTTTTCGGTCGACGGAAAAATCTCCAGACGGAAGGAGAAACGGCAAGTACGCGCTTTCTCCGTTGCAGTGTCGGGTTCGAGCCCGAGGGTCAACGAGGACTCGCGCTCTCTCATCCGACAAATTCAGTTGGACGCTCTCTCGATCATCGATCGTTTGGTCAAGAGCCTCGAGAGCGGATCGGCGATCGGCGCAAGGATATTCCTCTGCGTTAAACTCGCGACCCACCTGCGAAGGAGTTACCGATCTTTGCTGCGCCACCCCGATCCGATGCGACTTCTCCGCGAGGTCGTCGCTACCAGTTGCGACCGGAAGTTGGAAATGGTGGGTGACGTCATAGCCGCCTATCGCATCAAGAACGAGGACGTCGCGAAATTTCTCGCGGAGGAAATCGTCGCGAATGCTCCGCGCCTCGTCGAAGGTACACCCGAGACACCCCGAACAAATATCTTCGCGAATACGGCGATATCGTCTTTTCTCACGGAAGAACGTTCCAGAGAGTCTCGACGATTCCCTGGTAATGTGGGGCGAACCGTTGGGCACCAATATCCAGCCGATAATCGATCTGTGCAACGATCCCTCTCTCCTCGGCTGGGAATTGCTGCGAGCGGCGAATCTGAGCCTGGGAAATTCACACGGCGAGCGACGAAACGGTTCGACCTCACTTTTTAACGAAATCTCGTAGAAATATGAATCAGCGACGGGAAGAGTTGGATCGAATTGGTGACAAGAACGATTCGCGTTTCAGTCCTAACTCTCAAAGTCGCGGTCGAACTTTTGATCCGTTCGCACGATTGCTTCACCGCCTCTTGCAGCACGGAAGGAATCGCCTCGATACTACGGAAGGCGCAGCATCTCGCCTACACTCTGCAGCACCGGAAACACTGGAGTTTACTCGTGAGTCCGAAAGCGGTCGTCTTACCCCCGATACATATATATATATATATACACGCCCAGGGTGTTGGCCCGCTGGGCGTTTGCCCCACCGCGCCGACACTCCCGGTCCGAGGCGCGAGCGCCGGGGCGCGCGGTACCGGGCGCCTCGACGGACGATTTCTTTTTTTCGCCGCGCACGGTACTTTCGACGAAAATTGGACGACACTCGTAATCGGCTGAAACACTTCGATCGCCTGTATACAAAATTTCGCAGAGCCTGTATACCGGTTCTTGCGCAGGTTCGACTGGTGACGGGGCTCGGCCGTTTCACGGAGATGAATTACGTCTTCCAAATATTGAAGGAAAACGACCAATTCGAATTCCTGTTGGGCAAGGGCCTCGACAAGGTGAGATTTTCGACGAACGTTTCGAACGCGCGACGCTTCGGTTCGATCGGAGTGAATGATTCGTGTTTGCGTTTGCAGATATGCGGATTGAAGACGGCTCTCCTGGAGTTTTGCAAGCGGCAATGTCCCGGCGACAAGGAACTGTTCACCCTGATCGCGCTGCACTTTACGATGTACAACGAGATCGCGTACACGTGGGAGAGCGAGGCGAGGGACATTGTCAACGAGATCGTGGCCGAGGCGCGAAAAAATACGACAAGGCAGACGAGCGGCGGCCAAGCGCCGATCCAGCTACGGATCACTAGAAACGACCGCGTCGAGAAGAAGCTCCGAGTCGTCGTCGAAAATTTCACTCACTCGACCGAGTATTACCTGCAGGTGAGTTGTCGCGATGACAACGACGTCCCTCTTCCGTTTGCTACGAAACGTTGAAAAATCCAAGCCACGAGGGAAATAAAGACGAACGAGTTCGGTTCGATCCTCTCGACTGTTTCTGTTTCGTCGTGTTTCACGCAGGACAACAAATTAAAGTTGGCCAGCCGTTGCTCTTATCAAGCCCAGCTGGCCGCCCTGCAGATCTCTCTTCTCTCGGAGGTTACGCATCGTCAGGACGCGATCTGTCTGCTGAATCTCAGCCCGGAAGAGTTGAATCGCGCGATATGTCAGGAGCTGACTCTCCCGCAGGCTCTCGCTCTTTCCCAGGCCTACGACTATCGCGGGGACTGGTCGAGCGCGTTGTACACCCGCGTCGTCCTCAACGGGGAGGCTCGATACCTCAAGGAATTTTTGGCGCGTCGATCGCTCACCGCCGCCATCGTCCAGGACTGCGTTTCCCGGTAATCGAACCACTCTCGACGTTTGTCTCGTATCGAGTGCTTATTTTGCCTTTTTTCGATGACGATTTCGCGGCAACTGTTCGCGACTAGATATCGCTCGGAAAAGACGTTGACCAAGCAAATGACGGAGAGCATGGAAACGCTCGTCGCCGAGTTGAAGGACGTCGAATGCAAGTACGTGCTCGCGAGCCAGCTCGGGTTCAAGAGGATCATCGAGGATATGCTGTCGGATCCCTCGATCGGTTCCTATCTCAAAGACACCGTCTGGAAGCAAGGCTTCAAACATACCGATTTTTACGAGTGATCCTCCCGACGAGCGGACCGATAAACGATAACCGACGGATAAAGGTGTACCTTTTTTACAAATCGTTGCGATTTATTGGCCCGGCGAGTAATACGCGAGTAACGACGAATCGTATATCTCGGATTGTACATAGCCTGCGTTTGAATCATCGCGCTTGAATCGTGCGTCCCTGCGATTATTCACCGTACACGGGGTGACGATTGCAAAATAATTCGGACTCGCGCGTGCTTATTTTTGCACCTCCGGAAACGATACTTTTGGACGGAAACGTGTTCAATTATTTTTTGATTGTTCGAAAAAAAAAAAAAAAAAAAAAAAGTATCGCCTGTCTCGAGCGGTCGAGACTTTAGTCGCTTGATCCTTCGTCCGCCTCGTGACACCCTTATCCTCGTGGCTCGACGGATTAACCTCCGTTCGGATCGTCGAAAATTATTCTTCGTCCGAATCGAGGTCTTCGTCAACGACTACTGCCGCCGGGGAAGTTTCGTCAAGCCGGGAAGGTCTCGTTGACCACGCATCATTTTCCAAATCTTCGCGTTTCTTCGAAACTTCCATTAGCCGCAAAAATACGCGCAACGATCCGACACAGTCGTCACCGTGTATACGTGTGTAGACTTTAATACTTTCATAAGTACTAATTACAGCGTTGATTAAATCGAAACATTTGTACAGGCCGTTTAAAAGAATAGAAGGCCGATTAATGGCGCCGCGCGATCTTTCCCTCTTGTAAAACTAATTCCCAAAAGTCATTCAGCCAAAAGTCTTGTTCTCTTTTCCTTCGTTCCCATTATTCGAGATTATTCTCGATATTGATACAGCCACAAAAAGGTCCCTTCGCGTTTCGCACCGAACGATAACGGGTACCTGAGTTTTCATGGAAAGTCAATTGTCAATTCGAACGACAATCGCTGCAGTCGAGTAAATAATTTCGCGGTACGTAACCGAAGTTTCCGTAACGATCCTCCATGAGCCACCAATCGCCGTTTCCGCTATCGTCGTGACGTCTCACGAGTTTCAGAGCTTGACCCTTCGTAATCGCGAGGGTTTCCGGTCTGTCCTGTTGAAAATCGTACGACGCGTAGAAAAACTGTAAACGAATGTACAATCAACACAGGCGGAAAGATATTAAAAGAAAAACCGATATACACATACACACACACACATATATATATATATATATATCGCTCGAATAAATTGTAGGGCGTTAAACGGTTCGGCTGACCTCGGGCGTGACGTTCCCGTAGCGCCGCGTCGCGTTAAAAAAATCGTTGATGGACTCGGCGTCGTCCCGGTTCCCCAAACTGAGATACGAATTCCCATCTCGGGACTCGACGCCCGGCAAGCTGACAATCTTTTTTTCCGGCGACTCGAGCGACAGGAGATCGGGTTGATCGTTGGGGTTTTCGTTGCCGGCGAGAGACGAGTACGGTGTCAAGACGGCGGCAGCGAGGAAGCCCTGAACGGCGCCGTTGTCGACGAACCATCGCCGGGGATCACCCATCGGGTCTTGCCTCTTGATGACGGCGACGAGGGTTCCTCGGTTCGCGCTTAGCTCAAACGACGAGGAGCTCGCGACGTCCTCCGAGACAACGCGGAGCGCTTCGGGCGCGTACCGCGCCCGCAGATTCCTTCTCTGGCGCTCCGACTGGACCGGACGCGCCTCCGCGACCGGTCCCCTCGTCCCAGCCTCTTCGACCGAACTAACCGTTCCGAAGGTTCCGCGATTTATCTGGTTCCAGACCAAATTATGGTTCACCAAGAACGACTCGAGGATGTCCTGCGGCGAGACTTGAGTCGCGCACTGGAACAACGGAGCTTCGTTAACGAAACGAAAAAATACCGGAAGATCCGCGCGCCGTATCTTCCTCGTCGAACGAACCAACGAACGAACGAGCCTTTTGAACAAAAGTATTCGTTGCAACATTTTTTAACATCATTCGTTCGATAAGAGTTCGTATTTAAGAATTATTCTTTTAAATAATGATCGATCGCGGTCCGATTTTTTGGTGCTCCTACCGCGGACAGGTTGAGATAACACTTGACGGTCCGGCCGCTGAGCAACTTCCGGGCGTTTGCGAACGCCGCGATGCAATTCGCGAGTATGGAAGTCGCGGCGTCCACGAGTATCGGCAACTCCTCCAGCAGCTGTTGATTCAAGGCCTCGAAGTTTGTTCTCGCGAGGTTCAATTCGTCCTGGGCCTTGACGATGCGGGCGAGACCGCGGCGGAATAATTACGAATAAACATACTTATTGTGACAACCCGAACGAACAAACTCAAGCTTAAATATTTAAATTTCAATAAGTGTAAAAAAAAAAAAAAACAAAATAAAAACGTTAACTGTTATTCGAGACATTGTCGTTACGGTTGTCGTTAGGAAAAAGGCTTTGGTAAATTAGTGAAATTAGCAGCGGAGAACAAAGGAAAGGAGAAAGAGTCGAGAGCTACGGCTAACGAAGAATCCAAGCAAATTACAATTTTGGAATCCCTGTTCTTGTCGCGTCGCGAGATGGCGTTGTCGTAGTCGAGAAGTTTGTCGTATCGTTTGGTGATGAGGACCGCGGGTCCCTCGAGAAGGCTCGCGAGAGAAGAAACGGGTCCGTGGACGCGTCGCTCGAGGCATCTCTTGAGATCCTCGAGATATCGGGACTTGATCGTGCTCCTCGTGGAAACGTAACGATCGATCGCCGAGTCCGGTGTCCCCGTGTGATACTGGCTGAGCAAATTCACGAGCACTTCCCCACACGTGGCCTCGTCCTCGAGAAAAATCATGCACTGCTCGACGTCCTTGGACAATTGCCAGACGGACTTTTCCAGCGTTTTGAAGCATCTCTCGAGTTCCTCGAATTCGGGATCGCTCGTCAGATCGGTAAGGCCCAAACTCGCGGACAATTTCGCGCTGAGCCGGCTCGATTTCTTCGCGACCGAGTGGATCGTCAGTTTCGACATTTTTCGCATGAGAGTGTTGTCCTCGTCGAGATACTTGGAGACCAAGTCCTTGCGACGCTTGTACTCGTTTATGTGAGAGGCGACGCGGGTCATCGCTTTCCAGGCCTCCTCGATCCCCTCCCGGTCCGGATGGTTCTCCGCACCCTTCCCCCCCCCCCCCCCCCCCCCCCCCCCCCCCCCCCCCCCCCCCCCCCCGCCCCCGGCCCCCCCCCCCCCCCCCCCCCCCACTCCCTTCCTCCTCTTTCCTTTTCGCGCAAACATTTGCCCAACGGACTCGAACTTTCAAAGATTTTTCGGACATTCGCGCCCTCGATTGTCGGCAGAGTGCTCTCGAATCGACGAAACGTCTTTCTCGCGGTTGAGATTGAAACGCGATTCGACGAAACACACGTAGCCATTCAAGAGACAAAGTTGATCCTCGATCAAGCTTCAAAGTGGCGTTTCAACGAAAAATAACCAACAGCGCGAATCATTCTTGCTGAAAGCGCGAACCCGTACTCTTGTCCCTCGTTTCGCTCATTTTTCCCCGATAAATGCGTCCCTCGAACGACGCGCCGTCGTTCGACGGCGTCCTTTCGCACGCGGGAGATCCTTTGAACAGGTTGTTTTTTAACTGGAGAAGCGAGTTTACAAGTCTCGAGGGGCAAAAGTAGCCGCGAAAGAGAAAAAAGGTCTTGCTCGAAAACACAACCGTTTGTACACTTATTGCTCGGTAATTAGCGTCGTGACTGACCTTTATCAGCTCGTAGAGCATGAGAGGATACTTGAGTATTCTCTGAACGGGTTTGATGAGGATGGAGCTCATGTCGAAACAGACGACCCGCCGTCCCAGAGTCTGAATGCCTCTCTCGAAGATAGCCATGATTTCTCCGTTGTCCTCGTACTGCGCGGGAAATCAAATAAAAAATGTAGCCGTTCGGTTACGTGGAAGATGCGACGGGCAACGGCCATTCGCCGACGATCGGCGAATGGCCAAAATGAGAACAGGAATACGTAGAGGATACGCGAGAAGAGACCCAAAGGAAAAGCGTTCTCGCAACGAACGAACGAACGAACGCAAAAATCGGAAGGACAAAAGAGGCGATCGGTCGAGGAAAGGGGAGTCGAATCGCTTACCTTTTTGAGGGTGGCAAGCGCTGCCTCGTGATTCGCGCAATACTTGCCGTAAACGGCTTGGAGCCGATCGGTCATGCTCAGGAAACACGGGGCTACCGTCTGGAGTTCCTCGTCGCGGCCCTTCATCGATCCGAGCACGCGATCGAGAAGTTCCTCCGCCGTGTGAACGACCTCCAAGAGATTGCCGAAGATAACGGGAACGTCGATGCCCCGGGACTCGAGGACGCACGGGTTGTGAAGCTCGAAGATCTCGTAGGTCAGTTTGAGATCGCGGACGTACTCCTTCTCGGTGATAACGAGCTCGGAAATAACGTTCTGCCGTTTATCGGCGCGCTTGCGTTTCTCGAGGAGATCGGGATCGTTGCGCGGCTCCTCGGAGGTCCTCGGCTTTTCGGCGGCGCTTTCCTCGGGGTGAAGGGGGATTCGACCGGGAGCGGGCACGGGGGGCGCCGGTCGATGCGGTTCGGAGAGTCTTCTGGCCGGGCTCGTATCTTCGATTTAACAAAAGACGCGCGTTCACGCTCGATAAAATTGTTTCGCGAGCGTTGAGTCGCGGCTAAGGGCGCTAAACGATAATGGTAATAGGGAAGCGAGGAACAGAGCGGACGAACCCCGTGTCCCTCCGATCGGCCCGTCCTCGGCCTCGGGCCTTTTCTCGCGCAACACGACGACGAAGTCGTCCGGGGTATCGATCTCGGGGCTGTCGGAGGCGGCGGAGGCGGGTATCGTTGCGAGGTAGGCGCGCGGACAGAGGCCCGCCTGACCCCGGGCGTTTCTCACGCTGAGCCAATCGTCGTTCGCGATCTCGACGACGGTGACGAGCTCGCCCTCGAAAACGCTCAGGTCGCCTCGCATTTGGGCCTCGAAGGTGTACTCGACCCTGAGGGTGGCCCCGAGTTCGGGCCGATCGAGCGGCGAGCTCGCCTCGGGTTCCGACGCATCTCCGGCACCCTCGCGATCCGTCGACCTTTCCCGGCAATCGACGATCACGTTGACGTAAGAGATCGGGAAGTATCCTCGGGCGTCGTCGATCGCCCCCTCGGCCCACTCGGTGTCCAGGTGCCCGAGAAGCCGTACGATCTCACCCTCGCCGAAGCTCAACTCGTTCGGGTACTGCGCCTACGAGCGGTACTCCCTCCTCTCAGTCCTTTCTTTTTTCCTCTTCGTCGGTCCTTCCCTGAGTTTTCCCCGACCGAGAGAGTCAGGGAAGGACCGATCGGGTCTCTCGCCGGCGCCGCGCCGGCGTGCGCGCGTGTACGGGAATCGGCCTACCTTGAAGGGATAGAGCGTAATGGCGTACGGCTCCACTCCCGGAGGATTCGAGTTCCCGTAGGGTGGGCTTTCCGGTCGAGCGAGCGCCGCTTCCGGAAAGAGATCGTAATAATTCGGCGCGGGCTCTTCCGTCGCGTCGACGGGCTTCTCGATCGATTCGCCGAGTTTCTCCCTAAACGACGAGCGGCTCGTTTCCCCGAGCGAGGGGGGATCGGGGGGATCGTCGGCCTCGGCGGAACCGTCCGTGTCCGGCTCCCGCTCGACGTAGCTGACGAACGCTTCGGGGAAGGTACCCTCGGCGCCGCGCTCCGTCGCTCCGCGGACCCAGCCGTCCTCCAGGACCTCCAGGATCGTAACGATCTCGCCCTCCCGGAGGTCCAGCTCCTCCTCCAGTTGAGCTCTCAGCGACGTCTTTACCAGGGCTCGTCGATGCACATTTTTCTTGCGCGACGGCTTCTGCCGGAAGAGACGCGACGTTGTTTTTATTTTTTTATTACGAGCGCCGTGCTCTCTTCGGAATAATAATTATACGTCGAAGAAAGACGCGAACAATCGTGTCGTTGATTCGACGTGAATGTTTCATAAATTTTCACGAATCAAAGAAAATGAAGATTTTCCAGAGTCGAACGAGCCCGAACGGTGTTGCACCGGTTTTTGAAAATTCGTCGATAAATATTTCCAAATTGAAATGATCGAACGAGCTCGAAAAAACGTTGAGAACGTAATTGTCCAACAGAGTTGCTCGATTCGTCGTATTTCGAGATGAATCGCGTTACCACCTTAAGGACGTTCGGATCGAGGCGCCATACGTGTGAGCGGGGGAAAATTCCCTCGCGGGTGCCCGCGTAGCCGAAAAACCAATTTTCCTCCACCTGACGAGCGCCGATCACGAGTTCTCCTGTAGCGGATTTTTCCTTCATTTTCTACCCATTCTTTGAGCTTGCCAATTTTTCGCACATTTTTAGTACTTTTTTTCTATTCTCACAATTATTCGTGGCCGGTAAAATTTTTCAAAAGATCCTTCCCGTTCCCGTTTCGACTTTAAATATATTTCCATTACTTTTTCATAATATTCACGATTTATCAATAATTTCGTAACTTTTCAAAATTCCTGCGAGGACGTTTTTCGGTATCTTCGGAAGCGAGCGGAAGTGGGACGGGGATCAGGCCCGATTGTTTACCTTCGCCGAACGAGAGGTCCCCGGGTTGTTCGCCACGGAAGGCCGCGACGGTGACGAAAAGTTCCTCCGCGTGGCGCACTTCCGGCACGTCGACTTTGCTCGCGTGACTGGATGGGAATTTGCCTAGACGTTCGCGGGACTCGCCGTACCACCAATGCTTGTCGATCGTATCGTAGATCTGCAAGAATTCCCAGTATTTTCGTTGTCTCAACCGTGCCATCGCGGTTCCGACGAATTCCGTACGGACGAGGAGAGGAAAGCTTCGAAGCTCGAGCCCTTTCGTACCAGAAAATAATCGCCCTTGACGAGACTCAATTCGCCGTCTACCGTCGTGAAAAAGTCTTTCGTCACCCGCGTCAAACAGCCGCGCTCCATTTTTCGGCTATTCTTCTCTCTTGTCGGATGCGAGGATCGCGCGAATTCCCGGTCGACGGTCAACGTCAACGTCAACCTCAACGTCAACGTCAACGACGATTCATCGCGTTAGAGTTCCTTTTCTTGTGCACCGAACGACAGCTTACGGTTGCAGCGACGTTTCAACGCGCGTTGATAAGCGACTGCGAATCACTCTCGTCACTGATGGGCCTATTCTCTTGATAATCGTACGTTGCGTAGAGGCAACGAAGTCGGACGTGCACGGTAGGACGGTTCTTAAGGATTACACGTGCCGATACTGCTGGGGGTTGCCCCCATTGGTAGTTCTCGCTGTAGCGGCGCTGGCCGCGGTTTTCGCTCTCGCTCTCGCTTTCTCTCGTGGGTATAAACGATGGAAGAATTATGGCGTCCTGCTTGCTCCTGTAGATGTTGTGCTTCGGGGCATAGTCGTGCCCTGCTTCCTCTTATAGGTAATATACAGGGTGTCCGACGACCAAGTGTCATCGCTGAAATGGGAAAAAATATTCCCGACTGGTTTTTTAGCATTTTCCCACTCTAATTTTGCACTTTCGGCGAAAACTCGGGCATATTCGTAATCCGCAGGAAATTTCCGATCAAATACACCCTTTTGAGAGTTTAAAAACGGAAAAAATATTTTTTCGACCTCTCAGGCCATTTTCTCCGGAACCTCAAAAATCACGATATTTCAAAAGGCCGTAGAGCGAGCGCCTTCTGTGCTATGGGGTTTCGTTTGGTGGGTTTGGAAAAGGTTTTTGCCTAACTTGAATAATGGCGTTGGATTCGTATCGATATCTCTCATAGTTTCCCCGGAATATCCACTTGAAAAATCGCTAAAAAAAACGCAAAGGGGTATGTATGGAAAAATTTGCAAAAATCGATGGCCCGACTTTGAAATTCTGCCAAAAATCGAAAAATCAT
>JAPYZI010002542.1:0-22738 GCA_030523105.1 Ophioninae sp. A BG-2022a | reverse complement strand
TTTTTGCAGAATTTCAAAGTTGGACCATCGATTTTTGCAAATTTTTCCATACATACCCCTTTGCCTCTTTTTTTGCGATTTTTCAAGTGGACTTTCTGGAAAAACTATGAGAGATATCGATATGAATCCAACGCCATTATCTAAGTTAGGCAAAAACCTTTTCCAAACCCACCAAATGTATCTCCATGGCACATAAGAAGCTTACTCTACGGCCTTTTGAAATATCGCGATTTTTGAGATTTTGGGAAAGCCGCCCGGAAGGACGAAAAAAAATTTTTTTCCGTTTTTTAAGTATTAAAAGGGTATAATTGATCGGAAATTTTCCGCTGATTACGAATACGCCCGAATTTTTGCCGAAAGTACAAAATTAGATTGGGAAAATGCAAAAAACGTTTCTAAAATATTTTTTTGGACATTTTTCCCTGCTGCAGCTTACGGTAGCAATCGTAGGGACAGAAGTTACGAATTCGCGCAGAGAACAAGTGACAAGTGACAAGTAAAAAAATATATTGATACATCCGAAGGATGCAAGCGCAGTCGGTAAGAACGGAGAATGCGAGCCACTGCGCTGCCAGTGAGAAAATCGTTGAACTGAATTTTCTTGACGCTCGATAAGATTTTGAGCTCTGGTGGTACACTTTTCACCAAAAAATGTTAAGCTTCAATAAATGGATGAAACGAAAAAAATATTCAGCTACGCAAATCAAGTTCAAATCCCCCAAAAAATTATCAACGGAACGAAGGGTTGGGTGTTGGAAATTTGAGGGGCCATTGATACGAGTATATGTATATTAGTCGAGTTTTGCCTTATCTGGCGAGGTCGAAGTCAAGCGATTTAACCAAGCGATGGCGAAGTGGGGAGAAGTGGGAGGGGGGGGGGGTGCTTAAAACAGTCCTCAGGGAGATAGAGAATGGAAGGGCCCCCTGGCCCGTTAACAGTTCTCCGTAAACTATATACACTCGTGTCTCGATATAGATGGAAAAGCAGAAGGCTGCGAAGACCAGACTCCGGTGTTGGTGGCATATTTGCATACGTCCTTTTGCACCTCAGCGGTTTATTTGTACGTGTATTGTACGGGGCGTGGGTATGGTGCGAGTATCAAACGTTATGGGGTTGGGAATAGCTCTGGATAGAAGGGAGTACCGGGGCTACGAACGTGCAGGCTTATCCACTCTTTCAGCTATAAACTAACTATTCCCCGCAACGTACGTGCTCAAACTATTTTGCTAAATTAACCGTTTCAGGGGGACAAGAGTGGCTATTTATGAGGACCGAAGCTGCGAGACTCGACACTATCTATACCACTCTCTCTCTCTGTCTTTTATCTCTCTCTCCGCTAACTTTGTTTACAGCTGAAGCCTTTTATGAATTCACAGAGTTGGCTGCGTTTATTTATTCAACGTACGTGGTCTTGTTACGATTCGAGTACGGCTCATGTTCAGCGAATCACGAGGTGTTTTTATTAATTCGATCCGCACAATGCAATTATATTGGAGTTCTTTTTTGGGACACGACTCGAGCAGAAGTATAAGAGTGTGAGTGTGTGTGTATGTCTGTTTTTTTTTTCAAATCAGCCATGGTTCGATTGGCTTTAGGGGTGAGTAAGTGGGGAAAAATAGTATCTGATTAAGAATATTAAAGGTTCTGCTGGAACGAAGAGTTTGGGTAGAGATTTTAATCAATTGTGACGTCTTTCGGTCCTGTTTGGAACTCAAAACAATCACGTAATTAGTTGGTGATTAGATCTAAATCGGAAGATGAAGAATTTTTAAATTTTTGCATTTTGAAGTTTCAAGTTTCTTGGATTTTGGAAGTAAATCTTTCAAATTCTTGGGAGGTACAACTGGAGACCACATATTTTCCGAAATTTGAATCGCATTATTTAAAGTATTAGGATTTAGAACTGAATATCACCAAACAGCGATTTGGTTTGAATCAGAGAACTCAGTATCACCAAAAGTCCATTTGATGATGGTTCGTCGTAGTGCGGGTAATCCGTAACGTTCAAAATCACTAAATACCGTTTTGTCATTTTTTGAGTAATGTTAAGCTTTGGGAAATTATAAATTTATTGGTTAGGACTTTGAACTTGCGGTTCTTGGCTCGACTGATTAATGGGGCTACACTGTTTGAATAATTTAATACCAATACAAATTCAATATTGGTCCATTGATGAAATGTGCATTAGCAACTGACGACCTACAAATGTACATTAGGGACGGCATCGGCAAATCGGAAATGAGTCTACTATTTTAATTATTCGATCGATAATCAGACGGTTTATGATAAAAATTAACGGTCGTTAATATCAAGTGTGATTTAACAGCCGTATCTGTAGCTACGGTTACTCCCGAAAATATAGTACCGTTCATTCATATTTTAGCAGCTGCATAAAATATGCACGTGTGTTAAACTGCCGGCATTAAACATCAATCAATCTTTCAAGAATACCTTGATTGTTCAATAGCTTATAGTTAAGTACGTTTTTATAAAGCAGATTGATAGATACTAACTTGAAATTAAAAAAACGTATATACATTGGTAAAAAAAAATTTTGCTTATGTTTTGTGTCGATATTTACAATTATTACGACCATTTTGTTTGACAAAACCACCCGCATGCATAATAATATGGATGCTACAAGAATAGAAGTTGAGTTACATAAAGATGTTTTCGTATCCGTTTTTTGCAATATAACAAACATACTGTACATTGTTACTATTTTTATTTTTTAATCGGCTTTAATCGATTTCTCGATAATAAAAAAAATTGGAAAAAAATATGTATTGGTACTAAAAATTTGTAACTTTTCACAATGACACCTAAGAAAAGTGACATAACTGTTATTCTTGTCATTTTTATTCGTACATAGAGTAACGCCAGCGCACTATTCTCCCAAACGGATGAAGCGATTAAAATGAAATTTCTTGTATGCATTCAGGACGCTGTCCCCGAGGGCGTCTTCATCGCCATTTTTAGAAATTTTGAAAAAAGAATGTACGGCTTGCGTTTACAATAGTAAAACGGTGAATTATTGATGATCGCATACTATTTCCGCAAATTCGAGGACTGTGAGACCCAAGAAAAAACCTACACATTTGAGCTTTCAAAATCGTCAGCGTTGCGTCATCCATTGATAGTAACTAGCAGCAAAAAAACTGCAAGATTGTTACTACCGACGTAACGAGAGGCCGCGTCGAAATTTGTCAGCGCTTCGCACATGTTCTTGAGGCTTGCCTACTGCTTTTTCCGAATTCAAATGACGAATATATGAGCCTATAGATACGTAAATGTAGCCCTACAGGGAAATATGTAATTCAGTCCTTACCTCCCATTTTATCTCATTCTTCGATCACGATCGAGTATTCCACAACTGCCGTCTGCGCTTCTTCTCTTCCGGCTGATATCGATTCCTCGCCGCATTGGCAGATCGATCAAGCTCGCGTTTCAACGGAATCCCCGGCGCAAAGTAACTACCCATATAACGCGAGTAGTAGAGAAACGGAAAGGAAGCCTGCTGAAGCTGATGCCATGATGCTGATTAGATGCCGATGTATAGGCCTAACGGTGAGAGACCGTGGCAAATAGCACCACTCTTATCTGATAGCAATGTTGTCTTTGGGAATTAAAGGGGACTGACGAAGTATACCACGAACGAAAACAAATATTAAACATAAATATTCTTTCTACAAATATAATTTATTCTAAAAAAAAAAAATGATCCGCAAATAATCTCCAGCTTGCTCGTTCCAAACGGCCATCAGAGAAAATGGCACTAACACCAATTGGCATATCAAGATCCCAAAGTGACTTTTTTATTTGCTCTCTTTTGTTTTCGCGTATTAGGAGGGGGGACACTCGTGAGTAGCGCAATAGCGAAGGCATGATCGTGTTCGCGTTGATTTTTTGGCAAAACGGAAGAGTGCGTTACCACAGGCTCGATATTTATGTTACGACTTTCTCCGTCGTTTCTTATCTCTTTGCTAGCTTTCAGGAGCGACGGGAAAACATCGCGTGTCATTTTCCACCCTACCGTCGAGTCCACGCGGACTTAATGGTGTTTCGGAACGTACGAAAGTCGGATGATGTTCGAAGGTACCTCATTCTCGAAGCAGGGGCGATACAAGCTCACCCGGAGTGAACAGAAATCCTCGGTGGTCTTCCAATGGGAGGTCTCGTTGGGTGGTAACGTTAGCCCGTTTTCCCTGTCACAATGGCTACACTTGGTCTTCCCGTTTTGGCCCTTCCTAAACCTTTCTCCATTCGTATCTTTTCGCGTATCATTGCGTGTGAGGTATTTCATCGAGAGTCAGCCAGCTTTTTGGCTACAGGCCAAGAGATTTTCATGCCCTTTCATGAAATTTATTTCATCTCGTTTCACTGTTTTCTCCACTTCGCAAAATTGTGAGCTGTCACCGAAATCGTAACTCGACACGCACGCTGACCGAAGAAATATCGAACACTGGATTCCATTTTCCAAACTCGTAAATGAAGACGTACTAAATAGTCCGAAATCGTCATCCGCGTTTTGATGAATCGAATGAAGCTGGACCGTCGAATTACCAATTTTATTGGACGACGAACATGTGGATATTGGAAATTTGTTAATCGGAATATCGTTGAAGTTTTCATAAATTCAGGTTTCGCTGAATCAAACGAAGCTGAAGAGTTATACGGTCAATATCATTCGATCATTAACGGATAGTAATTAGAAAATTGTTTATCAGAATTAATGTTTCAATTTGTATAATATGGTATGAAGCTAAAAGTACCGGAGGTTAATCCTTTATCGTCTTACACATTCAATCTGTAAAGAGTAATACATTAACTTAGCTAAAATACAATAATGGATTACGAATACCTTTCAGAGACCCTTTTCCCAAACCTCTTGAGCTCTTTCTCGCTTTTTTCTTGGAATCTCTATCAGCTATATTATCAGAAGCCAGCCACCGGTGGTACGTTTTATCGCTTTATCTTACCGCTTAATCTTTTTCTTCCCTCGATCCACAGGGCTTTCCAACTCTCGATTTTCATATCACTTTAACAATAATTTAACAAAAATGGGTTTGGGGCCTTAAAAAATAGATTGATCGTCAAGTGTTCTTTCGATCGGAGTATTGGGATGACGAGTTTCGGATTTTACGTGCAATTCGTACATAGTCTTATTAAGATCTAATTATTTTATACCAAATATTTACAAACGGTGTTATTATGGTTTTAAGATTTATTGTGGCTAGTATATAAAACCATCGCATCTTGGAAACTCAATTGTTATTCAACAACTTTAACAATTTCATTTTTAATGAATCGATAAAAATTAATCAAATCTTGCCATCATACGATAGGGAATGTTGCGAATTATACACTATAAAAATTAAAATACGTAATTAGCGAAATTAAAGTTATTTTTAGACTAAAAAAAAAAGAAAAATAAATTTAATCTTCGATTTTATATTATTTAAAAATTGTACAAACTTAAAAAAATATGCCAGTAAATAAAAATCGAATAAGATAAATTTTATTATTTTATTCGTTTCGTTATCAGTGAGATTAAATGAGGAATTCGATTAATTCTCGTCGGAATTCCCCGTACACCTTTTATATACATTTAGTATATAAATAGACGATGAATCTCTATCCCCTGGGCGGTGGCTGAAGGAGAGCTCCGTTGAAATCCTCACAAGTATCTCATCCCCTTCTCCAATGTCTCCTGGTAAGAGCGGACCAAAAAAAAGGAATACAATTTATTACAAGATAGACAGATGAGGCTCTCATTCAAATTATTAATTTGTATTATCGCCGAGATTTTTTTTTTCATCATCCTGGGCCGCCTGTGCTTCGAAATATTTTAAATTGACACGAGGTCGTCAACTCGATCTCGTTGCAAAGGAGGAATAATAATGGAATACATTCGGAAACGAGATGGGGATGGGGCTAAGGGGATTTTTATTTAAATCAGTCATTGTTAATAGAAATTTTCTTTTGGCACGCTATCTTATTCACTCAAAATCCAATATATACGAGTTTTCCCCTCTTTTTTTATATAACGGTAGCAACGTTCAAAAACCGAGATTACAAAAAAAAAAAAAAAACGTGAATATCAATTCCTCGGTAATGGAATTTATTAGTGACGGTTTTCCCTCCTGGCTTTCGTCTCGTGTACGTGGGAAAATTTCGTTAGTGTCTATGCGCGCAAAGGATTTTAAGGTCTTATCGTATTAAGCGTTATATACCGCGGTTATTATGAAAAACGTGTGTTCTATATACTCGACGAAACAAAAAATCGCGTCCTCAACGTAATTAAAAGAAAAGCCCTCTTTTTTTTTTTGCACGTTGGATTATCACGGAAAAGCTTCGGTTCGTAAATTCTTCCATAAATATTAAACCCGTGAACACTGCCATTAAACCTCTATCAAAAATTTTCCTCGCGAGATAATTATCGTTCGATACATACTCGTAATTGTAATTTTTTAACTTTTATCTTCTTTTTTCTGTTGCATTATTTATACGCATATGGTTCCTTATATATACTTGAATTCTATATATATATATATATATATATATATATATATATAATCACTAATAGAATTTAAACAAATGAATCTTCGTAAATATTACAAGTACAGCGATAATTATGGGTGTTATGTTTATTTCTAATTTTTTTTGTAATAAACAACGTACCTAAATATTCATGATTACATTTACATAATTGAGGGGTCAATTATTTAAGTTTGATTTCGTGATTGTTGATAGAATAATGACGAAGTGATTGAACGTTTATCTAGTTATTGTCGTACTTGCATAAATTATGCACATATGTATGAATTATAAATCGTATCTTATAAATTATGCACATATGTCAACCGCAGCCGTCAAATATCAGTCTAGCGGAGCGTTCCATAAATTTCGAAAGAAAGGCGAAAATTGTTTGAGCAAAGAACGTTATCGTATGTTCGTGAGGAAGAAGTCGTTCCACTGTGTGAGCAAGATCGGAAAATTGGTCGAAGATCGATTTTCCTTTTTTTATTTTCGCGGTTAAATATGGTGACGAGGACTGTCGGCTCGGTTTGACGTGTCATGGAAAGTGAAACCTTGGGAAAAAGCTCATTGTGTGCCCACAAGAGGTGGACGAAAATATTCATGAAGTGGGGTGGGTAAAGTTTTATATCCTCGGTGTCATTTGCAGCCTGGCTCTTCGCCTCCCTATGAAAGAGCGACAGGAAGTAAAAGGAATAGAAGCTGAGGGAGATAAAAAGAGAGAGAGAAAAAAACGTGTGCAATGTTTCTCTCTCTTACTCTTTCGTTTCTATGGTCGAGGTTTTTTATACTTTTTATATTCTTATATTTTACTTGATTATCTAGTATAGTAATTCGTTATTTATTTTTAATTATATAAAATTGTTTCTTCATGTGGCTTTTTGTTTTACTTGCTTTTTAATCACTATTGTTATTTTTGTTTTTTTAATTCGTGTTCGTATCGCATTATTTGTTGATTTTTCGTATTATTATAATTTCGTTTTACGATTTTGGTGTTTGATTGCTAGAAAATTTTATCGGGGCATAAAAAATTTTATCATCATCATCATCATCATCTTTTTCTCTCTCTCTCTCTCTCTCTCTCTGGATAGGGCGATGACTCTCGAGCTGAAGGAGCTCGGATATGTACGAGGCTGAGTTGTCCTCATCTCTCCCTTTTTTTCTCTCTGCTCGGGGGTCGTTTATACGCAGACACATAGAACTATATACCTGTAATATACGTGTATTCAAGTAGCACTCCAGCACGTAGCCCAGATCTTTCGGAGTCCTGGCAACGGCCATGATACGTGCTTTAGTTATCCGGAAGCTGTTCACTCCTCTTTCGAGTTGTATATTTGAGTTACGGTTTCGACCATACTCGGATATGAAACATATTACGTATCCACGTGCAACAATATTATTCATTAATTCCATCAATATTTTCATATCGCTTCAACAAGTTAGTTTTACCGTTCAGCCGATCCATGACCGTTTTCGTGAAAGCCCACAGAGATTGGCAATTATTCGGGAGAACAAGGGACGAAATCTGAGTGACGTTGTTAAGTAAGAGTACATGAATTTGGGATAGGACGAAGGGTAACAAAGGAATATGAATTTTTGCACTGAAACAAGTAATTTTTTATAAAGTCTATCTTTTCAAGTTAATTAAAAAGTTGATCAAAATCGAAAAAATAAAGATTCCATTAAAAATCCAGAAAAAAATTAAAACTCCAATAAATAGTAATCGAAGGAACTATTAAAATCTAAGAAATTGAAGAATTCATCGAAATCAAAGTAATGGAGGAGTCCATCAAAATACTAAAAAAGAAAAACATTAAAAAAACTCAAAAAATCAAAGACCTCATGAAAATTCCATAAAACTGAAAAACCCCATGAAAATATGATAACAAAATTATCAAAACACTTAAAAACGAAAGCAAACAATGATCCCATAAAAATTGAAGTAATCGAAGACTCCATAAAAATAAAAAATCAAAGACTTGTATCCGTTTATTCGGGTTTACGAGTCCCTCCCCATTCCATTACCTCTCAAAGACTTTCCGTACAAAGTTTGGAGACGAAAGTTTTGGAAAATGAAACTTCGTCGCGTCGTCGAAATTCCGAGAAGACGTTCTCCATCAGGGTTGCCAATTTATGCCGAGCGTTGCTTTATGAATGACGCGTGGATGGAGTACGTGTACAGGTTTATATTCCAGGACGACAACATATATCTGGCTCATTGTATCCCGCCGTCGAACGAGATGCTTCAACATGATCGTTTGGTCTCGATTTCCTGATTGAAAAATCTCATAAAATCGCGTCTGTTTCATCCATCCCGAGTGAAAAGTTTACGGGGATGGAAGGATGAGATCGTCTTTATCCTTTGGCCAATTTACCCCGAAATTCCTTCGTCCTCGTTCTTACACGTGTCTATAGATATACGCGTGTGTCGTACGAGGGTTGTTCTCCACTAAAGCTCACGATTGGAAAGTATGACATAATATAAACGATCAAGAATAACGAGGCAGCCATCGCTAGTGAGCACGTTGATTTGCGAGTATGTGGTTATAGAAATTCCAGCACGGAGATTCGCTCAGTTATTTTTATTGGAATCTGTCAAAAGTTATGGAATTTCGATTTGCGCGCCGAACGAATAACTCCCGGAATATTTTAATTACTCGTTTCCAAAAATTTGCTTACCTTGCTTCTTTTTTTTTCTCCCTCGTTATAACTGACCCAATTGCACGGCTCATGGTGGCTTTCATTTTGATCGAATCGAATCAACAAACATTCTTCGTTGTTTTCCCATCTCTTCGTTTTTTCCCTTCCTGCTCTCGCTCGTCGATAGTTTTATTGCAAATCGATTCTTCCAACTCTTCATAAAATTGCTATGTAATGAGTTCATTATGGAGAAATCGTGGATTTATCATTCTAGAAGTATTTAAACATTTTTTATTCTGAATTAAATAATTTAAATAATTGGTAATAGTCATTAATTTGATTATTTCTACAGATTATGTATGTAACGTAAATATTTTGTATAAATATAAATCTCGATAATTATTCTAATATGATTTTCGAAAAACTCTGAGATAATTCGTATATTATCATTTTACCAGAAATAACAATTATTATTCCTAAATAATTCCTATTATGTAAAAATTATAATTTTCCGAATTTTCATGGATTTCGGCGATTTTTTCAATACCCATCCAGTGATCACTTAACTCGACGTAACTTATTTCAATTTGGCTTACCGTTACCTAAAACACGAGCCAGAGATGAGCCATTTCCAGAAGGGACCAAAAAAATTAAAAAGGCACTGAAAACAACGAGAATCTCGGAAGGCATTTTGGCAAGTTGGAAGTTATAATTTTGCAAAACATTTCAACGTAACCATCCGTCTCTCGTTGTGTATTCAAAAAGGTTTCGGTTAAATTTTCATTAACTTTCGGGGTAAAACACTTTTCGTCCCTATTTTCCTTGCGAAAGTACAACCACTGGGATATGGTTACGACGGACTTACTGGCACTACCAACGTCCACACATCAAATTACACACGCAAAAATCCTCGCTGGTCTTACGAAACTAAAGCGAAATTTTCACCCTTGCCTCCAAGTTTTGCCAGCTTCTCCATCATATTATAGGGGTTGAAGTTGCCCTAGGAAAACACAGTCTGCTGACGTTTTATCCATACAAACGCCAACGAGGATTGCTCTCTGGACAGTATCTGGAGTAGTTGGTTATGGAGGTATGAAGCGAACGAAATTTCTAGCAACGTGTCTGTACAAAATGTATGTGGTAAATATATTTCATCTTGGTATCCTTTCTCCCCTGAAATTACATAAAATAAAAATGTTGATTAAAAAAAAATAAGTAGCCGCGCATCTCACATGAAATTGTTATTCGTTAGCCTATATTTGTATGTTGTTCGTCGTCTTTTTTCAATTTTTTTTCCGAAACGGAGAACACGTATATTTAGCAGAATACGAAAATTTTAATATATTTTTTTAATGATTTTTTCTTATTCAAAAGCGAGTAGTTAAACAAATCGTTTTTTTTACCTCTTCGATGCACAATTAAATATACAAATGGAGCAGTGCATAGAAAATAAGGAATTATGAGCATTTTTTATTCCGTATGTAAACGTGCTGAGATCAAATACTATCATTTAATTAATATATATTGCGTCTATTTTCTCAGAATTAATTATTTTGCGAATTAACACGAGAAATGTCTGATAAATAATCGTTTCGATTTTGTAGGGTATTTAATATCGGTTAATTCGGATTAGCTGTAACTTCGATTACATCTGGCCGTTCGAAGTTTTGTTCTTCACATATTCAGGATCAATTAATCCGGGAATTCATTTTTTTAATCCAAGAAAAGAATCATTTTATTTGTTTCGTTGAAATTTCAAAAAAACTCTTTCCACATTTTAATTCGTCGATTTATAAACGTTACTCTATTGAGATATTATTCAATTTATTTTATAATTATTCAATTGGCGTTTTTCATTAGTATCACCAGGATTATTTATTTTAGGAATTTATTTAAGGAAAACCAAAGAAAAAAGATTTTTTAACAACTTTATGTAACAACAATATCTTTATGCTTTTTTTTGTTGATTCGTAAGAAGTCGCCTCATCTACATCGATGATAATACATATCAGAGGTTTTATAATGAAATGATTTTCAAAATTAATTTGGCGAAACCGAACTAGTTGTTGGTTGAAACCGAACTAGCCGCTAGTTCAATTTGCTTTGTGAGAAAGATGACTGGATACCCAATTACGAAAAATCAGGAGTTCGTTCGTCCTCTGATGGGACTTCACATTGTCCAGCTAATTTGGATCTGACGAGTTATTTCCTGTAAAAACAAAGCATGGCTAAATTTTTAATTGGTACAAAACCTTCCGCAAAATACCCCGTATGAATCCGGTGAGGTTGTTCGATATTTTTCTTTCCTGGTGAAGGCAAATATCTCGTCGAGAGGGTAACCATATGTAGATTGTTTCTTTTCTCCGGGTATTATACATAAAAACCCCGAAAAAAAGAACGCAACAAAAAGAGCGAACCATTAGCAAATGCCTCGGTCAGAATTAAACGGTAGGAGGTTGGAAAAATAGATCCGTGGTAATGTGGAAAGAGTCAGTTCAGTGCCGATAAAAATCCAATAAAAAAATAATACCATTCCTCTTCCTCTCCTTTCCTCTCCTATCTTTTTTCCTCTGTTTTTCTTCCCCTCGTTTACCTCCCTCACTATTCACAGCCGCTGCCACGGTGGATAGCAGTTTTTCAAGCGAAAAGTTATAGACTGTGAGAGACCGAGGTGGTGCAAAGTACTATAAAGGTGGAAGTGGTTTCGGGATGTACCGATTCGTCTATGGGCCGTTCCAAGCAAAGTGACGTTTCCTCACATTGTCGACGACCAATCCTATTCTTCATCGCGTCAAAACTGTACCCCAATGGTAATTATTACTGACTCTTTCACGAGGGTTCAGCGACCTAAAAGTCTATCATCGACTTCACTATGAGACTCGAATTTCAAATGCAGAAACAACACCGGTTAAATAATAAATTCAAACTTTAAAAGGTTTCACAATTGACCCGAGGGAACGGAAGGGCATAGCTGAAAGGCATCGTTCGATTTCCGGCAGGATGCCCCGTATTGATGCTGGACTTTCATAAAAGTGATTCTCCGATCTTTTCCACATCTACTTCACACCCCCTCCCGGCAGTTAAGCGAAGTGGAGGGGTACAATCTCAAGTTACTTCCGAATGACCGACCAGGGTCTCGTATCGAGCCTCACCTTCCGATGTTCACCCTCGTTCAACCTTTTCTATCGCTACCATTTTCGATCGCCGCTGCACTCGACCTATACCAACACTGGTCACACCTACACCTTCTTATGAATGATATTTATGACGCGATACACCGTAGCCTGGATCTTGAAGAAAGATTGTTCATGACACCCTTCTTCTTATTACGACCTGTGGTTTTTTTTTTCTTTTTTTTTATGGAGGTGGTTTAGGCCTCGTTTTTTGATGGAGACGGCAGAGCCAGCGTGCACTTTGCACGAGTGTTCGAGTAGCCTCGTTATTCTCCCGTCAAGCCGTGAAATATTCTCTCAAACGGTTTATCACCGCTTGAACGTGGATGAGTGCGTTTACGGTAGACCGTTTTTTTTTTTTTTTCTTTCTATTGTTGTTGTCAATCGAGAATTTCGAGAGTTCATCGATCCGTCCGGATTAGCGTCATTGATGACGCGAAATCGGTTCGAAAAAAATCGTTACGTAATTAAAGTGGCACAGCCACGTCAGAAAAAAAAAAACGTTTGGGTTCCAGTCGATCAGTGCAAAGTATCGAAATATTTTGAAATACGCTTCTGTTATATTTGCATCTTGATGGTATACTTCATCGGGATGGACTACTTTCAAAGCACTCGTGAAGTATTTTCGAAGGATTACTCAAAGTACATTTTAGTACAAAGTACTAAAATGCCACATAACAGTACTTAAATGTACTGAGTATTATAATACTTAAATGTACTTAGGATGATAATACTTAAATATGCTTAGTGTAATAATAGTTAAATGTACTTAGTATGATTACACTTAAATCTACTTAGAGCGACAATACTTAAGTAAAAAAATACTTAAAGGTCCTCAAATAAGGCACTACACAAATATCTTCAATTAACGGTGCTCCAATAAGACAGTCTGTAAATTTCGTGTCAGCAAAAATGTACCTTCTATTAAAAAAAAAAAACTCCATTTATGTTACTCATGAAATACCACGAAGTACCAGGTATTTGTTATTACCATTGAAAATTTTCGACTTCCCGGGGTGTTCGATCGACCTCCAACTCCACGAGGGATCGTGAAACGGTAGGATACGCTTATACCTAAAACGTGATACGTGGCGAGACTCGTTCCAGTTTAATCCCAAGCGTCTAGATTTACGTCATATCGCGCCAGCTCGAAACTATTGTAGAAATTCGTAAATCGACGTCTCATTTGGTGCTCGTTAGCGTTTTGGGGTAAGCATCGGGGGATTTCTACGTACGTAATTTGTTAAATATTGCTGTAGGGCTGCCGCGGTGCGGAAGTTGGCTAATAATACTGAAGTGGATATTTGATGGAGAATACCTTAATTCGTATGCATTGCTTTATGGCTGTATCCTGGATAAACGGGTCACCACGTACCCACGATATACAGGCATTAGCTGATCAACAGTCCTAAAGGGGAAACGGCGAATACGAAAAGAAAAAGCGTTTAGCCAGTTTTTCTGATAGGGCAGTTAGAAGTCGAAATTTCAATTTTCAACAAAAAACGTACGTAGTCTTGATGGGCTTGAATTTGTTGATTTTTTATTTTATTGCAAGATATTGATAAATTATTATTCTGTTATTATTTACAGTCGCGTTTTTCGAGTGGCTTTAAAGAAAAATGAATTCTCAGTAATATGATAATGTGCAAAATTAAAATAATATGAATAATAACACAATATAGTGTAAGAGAAAAATATATGAAACAAAAAGAAAATATGAAAGTAATATCGGAGAAAAATAAAAAATGCAATGGAAGTATGATATGAAATATGGGATGTCCGAAGACTCAAGACATTAGTCTTGAGTCTTCGGACATCGCAATTTTAATTTTAACAATAATTTTAACAATTTTAATGATAAAATAACAATAATCGATTTGCAAAGTTACGAGAGAGGAAGTGAGTGAGAGCGAGAATATGTGATAAAATGGAAAAAATACTATTATATAATTCATACATTGATAAAATGAAAAAAAAAATTTTATTGAATATTTCAAATAATAATAAAAAAGGGAAAGAGAGAGAAACTGCAAAAAATATGTCACGAAATGTGAATCGTGTGCAATTTTAATCTACTTAAAATTCACCTAAAATCATTCGGCGAATATGATTCAAATAAATGCAATGTAAATTTTTGCTCGCCTCTCTCCGGTCTCGAATATATCCGGATTATCAACGAACGAATGTACATAACCTGGATCGTGTATGAAAAAATAGCGGAACCGGATCCACCCCGTAACTACTTTTTTTTTTTTAATTTTTTCGTTCAATATAAATTTGAGCTGGTGGAGGTGCTTTTAACCTATGATGTTTCAACCTCGCTATATGATTCAAGAATTGGTGAAATTCGCGCGATGTCTGGAATAATTCAACTTTCATTCAAGTATCGTACGAGCATTCGTGTAATCATGCTGGATAAAGTAACGCGGAGTACACCATCATATTGAAGAGAGATCCTCAGATCAAAGAGACCGCAAACGTGAATATCCATCCATTAGGATTATTATATTTCCAGGTACTGCTTGATAACTATTAATTTTTCATCCTCGAATCTCTCTTAATTACACTGCAATTTCAAATCTCCGAAAATCCGCCGTTAAAAAAAAATCAGAATTCTGATAAAAATTATGGATGTGTTCATACGCGTGATGAACGATGTAATCCTCCGATCGTTTAAATTTTTAAATATTAGTAGATTGATATAAATCAGAGATGAATCATTGTTTAATTTCATAATTTGTCTTCTGGAATCGTTGGAATTAAAATGGTCGGTTTAAGCATTATTGAATTGTTTTTATTCCTGGACATAATTGAATTCGAGTTAATTAACGTTTAACTGAAACTTTTATTATCCATAAAAAAAATTCCTGAACTGCGAAAAAATCGATCTTTCAATTTTACCAATCGACAGACGATTTCTTCTTATAATTGATTCGACATTGAAAAAAAAATCTTTCTAAAAATATCGAATATCATAAATCTTTAAAAAGCTGAAATACATAAATTATACAACGTCGGAAGTAATTAATTTCTAAAAAAATACTTCAAACAATCTCAATATAAATGATGAACAATTATCCGTTGAATCATGGAACTGAACACTAAATTCCTTTTGATAATTAATATTGCTTATTGATAAATTGCAAAACGATAATTCTTGAGAGGACGAAAAATCAGCAATTTTGCAATATTAATTCAATAATACCTGAAGCAAAACTTTCCTACCGACAGTCCCGTCCTTACAGTCCTTGAAACAGTCTCGTCACAAATATGTTCGAAATCAGTGTTAAAAGTGACAAGAAAAGTCTTCGGGGCTTGGAATTCAAGCAAGCTTATCCTAATTTTCGTGGCATCGTGTTCCCTCACGTTGGGAGAGTGATTAGGAAAAATATTCGTGCTTCTCGAGTGTCGAGTAGGAATCGAAGCGGGGAGAAATATATAAAGTCTTCTCGACTCTGAAGTAAGGAGCAAGAGAAGAGAATTTATTCGACGAGAATCGACGAGCCGGAAGAAGGAAATGGAGTTATTGAGTGCAAAGAAAATTCCCGTTGAAAGCATGCTCCTCTCGACTGTCTGCGAATTGTTCCGTCATGACGCTCTTTTTCCTCACTTTCGTCTTGACGCTTTACGTGCTCGAATGGTTACACCGTTCCTTTTTTTTCTTCTTTTTTTTCGTCCCGTACTTCACCGCTAAGGATCTCATTCGTCCACGAAACAATGAGGCATCGTACGAAGTTTACCTTTTTAAAATATAAAAAATTTGATAAAAATAAAAAAATTAGAAAAAAAGGTAACTCCTATTCTCGTTTGTGGTTTGCCGATGATGGACGAGCGACGAGTCGAGCTGACGAGAGTGCCAAAACGTTCGAGACGGATAACAGCGGCGGGGGAGGGGGCTTGTGGATATAAATAGTTTCAATTGCAATTCGAGAGAAATTCTTGACACTGCAATTTTTCCGCCGCGAATTACTCGCCAATTACGACGAAGCTGGGGATCATACGTGGCACAAAAGAGTGATCGTTGATGATGGGTTTTGCTTGATCAAAGGTTTTCACCCTGTTATTCGATCCAACTCTGGAATGCCAATTTCTACGACCTTTGATATTAAAATCGCGGCCGCGAAACCCTCTGTGATATTAATTGTCGACGGAAGCACGGGAAAAGATGGTCGAAAATTGGATTCAAGGGAGAACGTGACCGCTTTGAAAAGACGATTATTTTTTTGTTGTTTTTCTTGAAAGATGTTCTTTTAAAAATGTACGTACGAAAGATTATTGCGTGGGAGGAAGTAGAGCAACACTCAAAGGTTGTAATAAACTTCAAAAGTAATATTAATTTCGAAAATTACTCAAAATCGCTCACAGTATCTTGCATGAAAATATATTGGGAAAAAAAATACTTTTTATTTGTAAACGTGTTCATGCTTCGAAAAAAAAAGAAAATCAAAAACGTCAATCAACAACTATTTATTATAATTAAACTACTGGTTTTTTAAAAATACAAATTTACTCGAATGATCATTAATGTACGTGGAATAACATATCTTCAATTTATCCTAAAAAAAACCATAGAGAGATTTTTAAAAAATTCATGAAAAAAGTTTATATCTCTGAGCGTGAGAGTGGGGCGTCTCCCCTTAACGTAACGAGAAAGCAGTACCAAAATTGCGCAGAGGCAAGTTGTAGAAAGGGCTCAAGGAACGGATGGGATAAAGTGGCGAGATGGAGGTTTACTGAAAGGAACAAAAATATGTGTGCGTAGAAAAAAAAACGAAGGAAAGGTTGGAGGGGAAGGAGAGAGTGAGAGAAAAAAAACGAATGTGTCGACGAGGGGTTGAAGGAAAGAGAGGAAAGTGCCCTGTAAGCGTTCTAACACGTTTGGAAACCTGGTGGAGGGGTCCAAAGGGGGTGGTCGTTTCGAATGCTTCCGCGTGGGCAAATTCTCTTCGGTCCCTGCTCTTTCTCCCTTTTATCCTCTGGCAAAGACTCTTTCGTGTCTAGGGCCGAACGTTACGAGTGTTTTCGCATGAAAACTCGGCCAACGAATGTGTGGCACTCCCCGTGTCCTGTACACAGGATATAAGAAGAAAGAGAGAGAGAGAGAGAGAGAGAAAGAGTCCATGTCTGACGTTTCCGTTGTACGAGGAGTTCCGTAAAGTGTGGGCTCAGGAAATTCACTGTCTTGTAAAACAATCCTCGTCTTTCGTTCCACGAGAATTTTTGTCTCTCCGCCAAATCGCCTCGTACTACGTCGTCCTTATCGTTTTTTCTTTTTCTCTCACTCTCCTCCCATTTTCTCTCGTAACGAAACCACGGGTTGAAAGAACGTTCGAACCCCGACGTTAATTATTTTATTGCAGGATGACGCGCAACGAGAGCTAATAAAATAAGGGAATGTTCGAGAGGGGGATGTGAAAGAGCGTGGGTGCTGGGGGTGAAATACTGTAACGTACGCTTCGTTGGTAGTCCAATAACTGTTGCATTTGTACGCGTTCCCTGATGAAAACTATTCTCCCTTTTTTGTTTCGTCTCTTTTTTCCCTTCTTTTTACGGACTTCAAGTTCAGGAAGAGAAAGAGATGGCACGAAGAGAAAAGGGAGGGGCAGGAGAAACGGAAAGCAAAATTGCGCAACCGTGACGAAAGCTCGCTCGTTTATAAATGCCACAGCTATTCGGTCGAGAACTTCTTCTCTCGATCTTGCTCTTTCTCTCTTTCTCTCTTTTTTTTTTACTTCCCCACGAACAACGGATACACTTGGCAACCCTCTTTTTGCATCAACCTTCATCAAAAACTAACGTTTTCGTGCTCACGCCAGACCGCTTTTTCTCCGAGGAAAAACGGCCCCGCATGCGCGAATACTTTTGATGGACAACAGTACACATTTTTCAGAAAATGGATTTCTAAATGGAAAATCTTGTAATGGTTCAACGCCTTAAACATATACTCAACAACTTCCTCGAATATTACCGTACAATTACTTTTTTTTTATTCGCCAAATAAAATTTTCAAAAAAAAAAAAAGCTTTTTTAGGTTATGTTACGTACAGTATTGGTGTTCCTTAAGTTTATTCCTTGAGAAATAGACGACAAGATGGATCGGAACGTTAAATTTAACGTTTCTTCTCTAAACCCACCCGAACGTTGGATCATGCTCGATACTCTTCGAGATCTCGAGCTGTGCCTGTAAATGTTGAGCTTTACGCACACTTGGACGTATAAAGATTTTACGATCTCTCTTTTTCACCGTTTCCCCTCATGGCAGTTTGAATTTCTAAACTGTGCTTCGAGTGCTGAAACTCGTTGTCTGTGCTTCTGCACTTCACTTCCTTCGACGAGTGGACGAAAACTTTTCAAGTCTCGGAAAGACACGATTTCATGGCTGTGTTGGTGAAGAATTGTTCGCACTTCCGATAAACAGGAAAACTCGGAGTAAGAAGGCTACGAGAAGAACGAATCAGTCAACTTTTATTTACTTCTGAAGTAATCTACGTTCATCATAAAGTCCAGATCACGTCGTATATATTTAGCATTGCAAATAAAACGTTTAATAATAAAATAATTCTTGGAAATGCTAGTTAACCAAATTCAATAATAATTGAAGTAAAATTCAACGATATTGGCGGCTGTTGAACCGAGGTTTTTTCAGTAACTGTACATCTGTTTCAATTGACCAACAAAGAAATCTCTCATTTTTTGCATTCAATTAATTCACTGCTGAAACTTCGAATTATTTGACTTTTATCAATGAGTACTCAAAAACTCTTTTCAAGCTTTCATTTTTTTGTAAATCGATTGGCAACCGTGACAACGCAGTATTTAAAAATTGCTGTAATCGATCGCTTGATTTTCTATCTTTATTGTGCATTATTTTAAGGAATTGCAAAGATTCAGTTCCATTCGTTTTCCATCCACGAACGTTTGCAAAATTTTCAAATTTAAGAAAGTTCGTTTCGTTCAGTATTGTTTGAACGGCGAACCAAAAGATGTTGGCGACCCGTCTCGTTTAATGACGATTTCTTTTTTGCTCGAAGCTTCAATCTTAGCTGGTCTTTAAAAGTGGATAATAATTGTAGCCAATTTCATACGACGATTATTCGAGAATGTGGAAAAAAGTGTCCATCTCGCGGGTTTGTAGAAAACTGGGCAATTGCAGGCTTGTACACCGATTATTATTTTTGGTGGAAAAAGACAAAAAAAGAGAAAACAGCGAGTCGAAATATTAGGCTTGTGAACTCTCGACATCAAAAAGTCGTGTGTTCAAGCGCAATATTTAATGGTTGCATGCTCGAGTTTACTTCCTTACTTGCTGCGGTACGATAATGTTGTGCCCGAAGGCAAGACCGTAGAGGGGGTGTAATTATTCTGTAATTGAGGGGATCCGGATTATACGTCCTGGATTGTTTGCACTAAGCATGCCAATACAGCTGCCCTTGTAAACCGCAGATTCGACTAGTCCCTCTCACCCTTCCCGCCGCTCTCTCTCTATCTAACATCTCCCCTGTGGATCTCCACAGCCAGTGAATAACTACGCTCTATCATAATCATTGAATTCCCGGAATATAATTACATATAGTCCTATAAAATATTTTCATTTGTATACCCATCATATTTGTTGCCACAAAATAAAACACTATATAAAAAATAACGTTGTATTTTATATATTATATAATATTATATAATATATGGAACGTTATATAACGTATACATTTTACATAACGTTATATTTTGTTACATAAAATGTAACGGGTAGACATTTTTTATTACATTCCGTGCGAAATATAATGTGCGTTATATTCTGTGTGTTATATACTCTGCAAAAATTTTTCGCACAGAAAAAGCAAGGTAATTGCTGTTTTTTGTTTGTTTTTCAAATAAAAAAACTATTAAGGTTTCTACTAAAACTTCCGAAGCAGAAACCCTCAGAAGAAAACTATCACAGCGACTTTTTTTTGGGCGCGAAACGATATTTCGATAAAAGTGTTCGCGCCTCTAAGAAGACTAATTTCCAACGTCTTTTCCCCTGAATCCTTCATCGTGATATATTTGATCCAGTGTACCACCGATCAAAACAAGATCAACAGGATTTTTCGGTCCATTTTCGATTTTCCTTTATCCACCGAGCACCGGGTAGCGACCATCAACATTTCTCATTGCCTCGATTGGATGGAGCGCTCAAAAGTCTTTGATAAACTTGGTGCCGAGTGTTCTTCTTTGAAATCGACGTAAGATCCGGAATTAAGGGACGATATGTAATACGTAAGTGAGGGTATACGTGTCCACGTGTGCAGGTGATTGCAGGAGCGGAATTGCCACGCGGATTACACACGCAAGATCTCTGGCCTGTTCATGATCCATTGGAGCAAACCGAGGCACATAATCACGCACACATTCGTCGAACACATTTCGTACGAGCCGGCGTGCATCAGGCGGGTGTATATTGCCTCCGCTGACACGCTTGATCAATCTGTCGATAGAATTTCCACCCCCCAACCCCTCCCTCAGCCATCATGAAACTCTGAACCATCTCCCCTCCACATCCCCTTTACCTTATGACGTAGGGTTCCATTGTTTACTTGTTCCGGGCAACGTCACGTGAACCAACCAGTTCTGGGTCCACGTATATGGGATCAGGCCTGCTGCCAGTGATATTACATGTGTCGTCACGATATAGTTTGCGAGGGAGGGGAGGAGGGGTGATCGTCATCGTCATCGTATCGATTATTATTGGAGGATCGGCAAAAACATTCCAGATATACCTGCACCAATCGATTAACCGGAATTGAATAATTTCTCTGTGTAACCAATAAAAATGGAAAATAGTAAAAAAAAAATAATAATAATAACGAATGGGCAACGCGGGTCGTGGAGGTCCCTTAAGGGATTTGCGAGTTTTCCGGTACAGTTATTTTCGTCGCGCATGGCGACGCGAGTGACAGGCATCTCGAACGAATATGCTGATTGATGTGTTTTTTTTTTTTTCATTTTTTTTGGACGGTGAAGGGGGGGGGGGGTTGGGGCTTGAGGTGTCAGAACGAGAAAAATGTGCCGGAAATTGTTATTGTAGCAGGGATGATGTAGTGTGGGCTGAGGCACGTATGTCAGAGGGTGAGAAACTCCCTTATTCGAGAAACTGACACTCCGCACGTATCGAGTAGACTGATAAAAGTTATTCAGTTTTTGAATGATAAAAATGGACACTTTTATTTGTTATTTTTAATTTATTTATTGTTCTTGGATGTTAATGATTTTTTTTATTTATTTTTTATTAGGGTAAATTGAGATTTTTGTGTAACCAATGGTTTGCTTTTTTAATTTGAGTCACGTCGAAATTTTTAAATACAATTTATCCCACACTATTTAAGTTATTGGAATGACATTTATTGTGTGCATGCAGGACGCTTGCTCTAAGAGGAACATGCTCGGCATTTAACGAAATTTTGAAAAAAATTGCGCAGATTCTGGTTATCATGGGAAAAATTGCAAGCTACGATCCATCGTATGTCACTTTCACAAATTTCTCGAGCATAAGCCTCCGAAGCGGTGATGAGTACTCATTTTGAGCTTTGTTTCATCTATTTTTATGAAGAAATTCGCATAAATGTGACAAAAGTGTACCACCAGAGCTCAAAATCTTATAGAGCGTCAAGAAAATTCAGTTCAATGATTTTCTCACTGGTGGCGCAGTGGCTCGCATTCTCCGTTCTTACCGACTGCGCTTGCATCCTTCCGAAGTGGCAATATATTTTTTCACTTGTCACTAGTCACTTGTTCCCTGCGCGAATTCGTAACTTCTGTCCCTACGATTGCTACCGTAAGCTGCAGCAGGGAAAAATGCCAAAAAAATATTTTAGAAACGTTTTCTGCATTTTCCCAATCTAATTTTGTACTTTCGGCAAAAACTCGGGCATATTCGTAATCAGGGGAAAATTTCCGATAAAATACACCCTTTCAATACTTAAAAAACGGAAAAAAAAATTTTTTCGTCCTCCCAGGCCACTTTTCCAGAATCTCAAAAATCACGATATTTCAAAAGGTCGTAGGATGACCTTCTCTTAGGCTATGGGGATTCATTTGGGGGGTTTGGAAAAGGTTTTTGCCTAACTTAAATAATGGCGTTGGATTCGTATCGATATCTCTTATGGTTTCCCGGGAAAGTCCACTTGAAAAATCGCTAAAAAAAACGCAAAGGGGTATGTATGGAAAAATTTGCAAAAATCGATGGACCATCTTTGAAATTCTGCCAAAAATCGAAAAATCATCGGACTTTAATGATTAAAAAAGGATTTTTAAGAGAAAATCATAACGAAGAGATTGAGCACAAAGTGGAGTACCAAATCCCAAAGGGAAAAAAGTTATCAATGATTTAGTGAAAAAACGTATTTTGCCC
>JAPYZI010002541.1:0-22749 GCA_030523105.1 Ophioninae sp. A BG-2022a | reverse complement strand
GGAGTCATGTTGTACTTCTGCAACATACCATTCAAATAGAAGTAAAAATATACCAAATGGCGATAGACCGACTTTACTCGATGTTGTACATCGGCAACACAGTATTCTAACGATTTAGTAACAAACAAGCTCACTAGATGGCGATACTTGAATTTGTGTTTGATTTAAGTGACGAACAAGCCTGTTTCGCGTTCTTCGAGTTCGTTTACGAAACAATATTTTTTAGTGCAATACTGATATTTGGCTGTTGAAATCGATATAAGTAAGAGGTAAGAGGATGTATTTCAATAATCAATAATATTTTTACTAGAAAATCATGTTTTTATTATTTCTCAGACAGATTTTGTTTTGTTGCAAATATGCAACAAAATATGCAGTTTTTTTGGAATAATAAATACTTAATTTTTAATAACTTTTTAAAAATTATTATTTCCGTTAATATAACGTATTTACCATCTAGTATCAATAAAACCAACAAATTTAACGACCTTGCACCGTAAAGGGTTAAGGGACAAGACTACTGTGACGGCTTCAAAAAATCAAATTTTTGGAAACCATCTAGAAAAACCTAAAATATATTTAAGATTAAGATGCCGTTGGTAACAGGTCGAAAAAATAATTCTTTTCGGGGATATTGAATATTTTGTGGAGCGGTGCAGCGTTCCGTGACGCTCGGCGTCCTGCGCAGCTGCGCGCCGCAGGGACGGCAGGTATACCGGGCCTTTCCCAGGTCCTGCTGGTCTTTCCCAGATATTCTTTTGTCTCCCTTTACAAAAACCGGCTATTGTTATAAATATAGTTTCGAAAAAAGCTATAGGTGGCGATAATTGAAAAATTTTCAAGGCAGGTATAGGGATAGCGTCAGTTTGCGAATAGAAGCGACGCTATTCGTGTCTAAACGGTCCGAATCGTTTCGTTTATAGATATCGAACGCTCAGAATTATTCTTTGTACATCGAAATGGATAATCAGACAGTGTACGCGGGGAAAAAGGGAACAAAACGGAGCTATGTGACAAGGATCCGAACGAACATTTCGAATCGAAAACCTCCGAACCGTTATAGCTCCGAAAGTAGTTCTGCAGAGTATATGAGCACGTCGGCGAAAAAGTTAAAATCGTCGGACGATTTAGAGGTCGGTGTTACTAACGATTTCGGTTATCGTATAGTACACCTCGTCAATGCATTGAACATTATATCGACGTTAGTGAAGTGCAAAGTGTGTGATCGCGATATAAAGTTTACTGAAAAAAGTTTGCGCGGACTCGGGTTCAAAATCGAGGTCGGTTGCGGCCATTGTGGAAAAGTGCAAATCAATTCGTGTCCTATGATCTTATCCAGTATGCGTCTTCTTGGCGTCGGTTTGAATGGCCTGATGAAGTTTTGTGCATTTATGGACCTACCGCACCCCATACTTCAGTCTTTCTACGATCAAATCTTAAATTCGATTTCGATTGCCACTAAAGCTGTGAGCACAGTGAGCAAATAAAAGGCTGCACTTGAGGAGGAGAGAATTTCGTTGAAAAATGAGGTGGAAGACGAAATTATCGTTTCAGGCGACGGAACGTGACGTAAGCGCGGTTTCAGCTCGCTTTTCGGCATAACATCGCTAATCGGCTGGTACACTAAAAAAGTGATCGACGTAATGGTGAAATCGAAATATTGCAAAGCTGGCATTGGGAAAACAAGAAAGCACCGCCGAGTACTGGAAATGGAAAAGTACCCACGACGATGAGTGCCAGGCAAACCATAGCGGCTCCTCCGGAAAAATGGAAGACAACTCAGGTGAAATGTTTCAACGGTCTGAAGAGCTCTATGGCATAAAATATAAATATTATATTGTTGACGGCGATTCTAAAACATTTCTGGGTATATCGAATAGCGATCCATTCAACGGTTTCAAGATAAAAAAAAAGAGTGCATCGATCATGTCCAAAAACGTATGGGGACGCGCCCCCGCGAAATCGTGAAAAAACAAAAAGAATTATCTGATAGAGGAAAGCTCAGCAGAAAATTGATTGACGAGTTGAGCACATATTACGGCTTGGCTATTCGGAGGAACAGCGATGATGTTGAAAAAATGAGGAAGGCGATTTAGGCGACTATTAAACATAAAATATCCGCAGATAGTGAGCCACAACATGACGATTGCCCAGAGGGAGCCGAGTCGTGGTGGTCATAGCAGCGAGCGGTCGCAAGCGGTAATATTTCTGAATATCGCCATAAGCCACCTCTTCCTGACGAAGTATTGGAAGCAATTACGCCAGTCTTCGAAAATTTGAGCAGAAACGATTTGCTGCAGCGTTGTTTGGGCGGTTTTACGCAAAACAACAACGAAAGTTAAAACAAATCAGTTTGGCCAATAGCCTCCAAGTGTCAGTCCGGGAGCATAAAAATCGTCGATATTGCAGCTGATATTGCGATATTATTATTCAATGATGGCCTGAGAAGCCTCATGAAAGTTTTGGAGACGTTGGGGATAACTATCGGCCCAAATTGTTTCAATTTGTACGATGAAATCGACGCAGCGCGGTTTGAGCTGGCGACGCAGCGCGGAAAAGAGGCAAGAATTTACAAAAGGACAAAAAATGAAGCCATTACGGAGAATGGGGTGTCGGAGAGTTTTTAAACAAAGAAGGGGGTGAGACAAGGCTGTCCACTTAGCCCGACGTTATTCAATATAGCGCTGGACGACGTGGATGAAGTGTGGGGAAAAGGTGGAATAGGAGGAACGGTCATGGGCGGCGTAAAATTCTATGCGATAAAATACGCAGATGATATCGCGGTACTGGCAGAGGATGCGGAACGGCTAGGGAAGATGATGGACAGACTGGAGAAATATGTAGAAGAGGCGAAAATGGAGGTAAATGTGAAGAAGACGAAGATCATGGTGTTCAGGAATGGGGGAGGGAGAACAAAATGAGAACAAAATGAGCAACGAGATGAAATACCTAGGGTACTGGTTCCTGACGCGAGACGCGGGAGGGCTGCATTTAAGGAAGGTGATGGCAGGGGCGCAAAAAGCCGTAAAGCAGTATGGGGAGTAATGAAAAGGGCAAAGGTGGAAGGGTTAAAGGAGCGGCTACAATCATTTGACTCTCTAGTCAAGGCGGGAGCGCTGTACGGAATAGAAATTTGGCGGTGGAAGAGGAGAGAGGAAATTGAGAAATTGCTGGGAAAATTAGTGAAAATAACGCTGGGAGTAGCAAGGAACACGCCAAACTATCTCTGGAAGCTGGAAGCGGGCAGAAGAAGCGTGGAAGTGGAGGCCATTTTCACTATTTGCACCAGTACCTGGTGCAAATAGTGAAAATGGGAGAAGAGAGATGGCTGAAGATATGCCTAAGAGAGGAAGTGCGAAACATATTAAACGGTCATCCATCGAGGTGGGGGAAGGAGTGGAAGAAGGCGATGAGCGGGGTAGGGAATGGAAGAGTGATAAACCTGATATGGTCAAATGCGGAGAACTGGGAGAAGATCGAAAAATGCCTAAAAGTGGGAGTAGAAAGGAAAGCGGTACAAGACCTGCAAGGAGACTGGGTGAAAGTGGACAGCTCTTCCTTCTGCCCTTGGTATAAGGAAATAAAGGTGGAGTGCGAGCGGGAGAAATATTGGGATATCAAAGAGATGAGGGGGGAAGTAAAAGAACAATGGGCAAGATTGAGGTGCGGGAACGTGGGGAAAGTGGGAAAGAAAGGGTTTAGCAACTGGACTTGCGATATATGTCGTGAGGAAGAAGAAGGACTCGAGCATATTTGGAAGTGCCAAACTGCGAGGCGGGAGATAAGGGAAATATGAGTAAAAGGGTGGACGATTGGATAGGAGAGAGAGTGGGGGAGGAGTTGGAGTGTTGGACGAAGGAAACGTTAAGAGGAAAGCCGGTGGAGGTAATATGCGAATACCTAAAGGCGTATGCGAAATTGAAAAAAGCAAAAGCGCGGAAGTACGGAGAAGAGGAGGAAGGGGTTAACAGTATGAGGGCAAGTGAGGAATAATGAAAAAGCGTAGCGGATTGATATGTATGATATGTATGGTCTGTCATTAGTGTTAGTTTATGTATCTATGCATATTTGTGATTAGATATAAGAATTAGAGTATAAGGTAAGAGAGGTGGAAGCTGTACTGGCGGAAATAAATCTATCTATATAAAACTTTAAACGCGTTTTTCTCAAAACCACTTTTTTGAGCTTGGCACGCAGCAGAACTCGAGAAATTTTTGTCCGATCGACTTCAAATTTGGACTGCATTAATAAAACTAGATTATCTAAAAAAGTACATAGGATTTTTTTTATATCTTAATAATGAAAAAGTGATAGCCTATTTTCGACGAGAAATTTTGCTCGAAAGTCGTCCTTTCATTTCAAAAGCGTGTCTATTTTTTAAAAATCAATATTTCTTCAAATCCCTATGTACTTCTCTTCAGAATATCATACTATTAACGAAAACACTCGGTATTTTGTTTCAGATCGACTTTGAAGAGAGTTCTGATGCGTGCCGCGAACCACTGCAGAGGCAACAGTACCTGACGCGGAAGCATCCCCATCGGCACCATCGGGCGTGAAATATTTGCAAAAAATGTTTAATGTATCTTCAATAAACGACGAACAAAACAAAAGAAAATTTTTCGAATATCACTGTTTTTTCCACGAAAAAAATCTTGAAAAATGGCAAAAAAAACAGGGGGTCACAGTGGTGGTGTGCCTTAAAAGACCGTGCACATAACATAATATACAGCAACAAGACCAGGCGACACTTAATGCGAATACAATATCCGAATACAATGTTGCGAATACAATGCCCGAAGGGGCAGCTGTGATCTGCTAATCGTTGTACCAAAGTTGATGTAAAATATGTATATGTTATTACTATATTTATCTTTTATCCGTGCAATTGACATTAACTTCTTATTTATCTTTAAACACTCGCCTTTCAGAATGTCATGTATAGCTTTTATCATTTCATTTACTATTCGACCAATCGTATACGTGGATATTCAAAATAAATATTGGAAACTGCTGTAAGAATTTTTATTCGTCATATATATTACAATTTACTTAAATAAAGTATCTAAATGTAGAACCAAGTGTACAGAAAGGAATACGTATTAATACCAACTGAAACTAAACAAACAAGTGTAACCAGTATATCTTCTCATTCGGAAATAGCGTTTCTCATCAGTGCATTATTTTTTTCAGCAGTCGGACCAACCGATGCCATTTAATCTTCTAATTTAACTGCTGTCATTGTGCAGGAGCATCAATTGTGCAAATCACTCTATTTTTTTGCTAATTATAAAACGGATTCCGACTGCTATCCACTTGTATCTCCTTTTTATTTTTGAAATATTGAAATATTTTACACAACAATATATACTTATCAATCAATAGCGTACCTTACATTGACTAAGTATAAACCCGGCTTGTGTATAACGATTAACGGACGGTTCTTTGATCCGAAGCGTGTTCCATGAGCATTTTCTGAAACAAAGAAATTCCAGTACGTTAGATTCTAATCTCGGAGTGGAATTAAAACAATTATTGATATCATCCTTTTTCATATTTATAAGTGCACTTTGCATGCCCTTATTTTATTCTACACTTGTTCCGCACCATTTTCAGTTCCTTCGAGGCTTTCGCAGATTGTCCTCTGTCACTCACCTGATGCCCAGTGTGCATCACATTTGGACAAGAGTATAAATAAATTTAGTAAAATCTCTATAGATACTGGTTGCTCAATTTCATCGAATATCAGTGGAGTTGCCAATGAACGCTCACCAAAAGCCGGAATTTTGCTATCAAGTCTGTGTATTTTAATATGAGCGTTTGTTACATTCGGAAACAGGCGCGCACCCACTACTGGCGGAACACTGTCGCTGATCCTTCTGTGTTATTTCATAAATGATGCTATTTTCATCATGTCATTGTTGAGGTATTGTCTGTGATCATTTTGGGTACCTTTCTTCATATTACCTTCAAGGGTGTGATCGCGTTAGTGAGCCCAAGGCCGACACTTCTCGCAAGAACGATTGGTGCTGCCGTACCCTTGTAAAGTCTGTGCAACGCATCGATGGCCAGCATCGTTGGAACATTGTGCCTCTGTCGGAGGGTCTCGTATTTCGCCAAGTACATCATATCACCGAAGATTGCCCCGTTCACGACCGCCTCCGCGAGTAGTTTTACCAAAACGGAAATATCTCCAAAACCCAAGTTTACACCTTGTCCGGCCAGAGGATGAACCCGGTGAGCAGCATCTCTGAATAACAGTGAAAAAGACGTTCAATACAACATAATAGTATGAAATATTTAAATTACTATACACGTGCATTACTTTAATTTTATGAGAACACTAATCAGCGTACCTCCGTATACATTTTATTAAACTAAAATCCTACTGTCAATTCCTCTCAAACAGATCGCACTTCGGGTAAAGGAAGAAATAGCGGTTCTTCACCAGCGGTGCCCAACAAGTATCTCTCCTTTTTCCGAAATCATTGAGTATCGGCAATTCAGTTACCTCTCTCGCTCTCATGACTATTCGGTTGATGTGACACTTGGCCTTAACACGCGGAAACACATAATCCCATAAATTTTCGAACCCATATTCCTCATAGACATTTACATTTTTTGCCACATCAAGTGTAAGGCTCTGTAGAATGGACAGACGCAGAAATTGGTTGTTTTATTTATCGTTAAAGAAGTTTCATCCTTAAGAAATCTCGGTCTCAAAATTTTAACTATCTTTCTCGCACTCATGAATCACATAGTACAGCTTCTACTTCACCTTAAAAGGAAACGACACCGGAAACGAAACATCGACGTGGCTTCTAAAAGTCGTAACATTAGTCACACTTTTAACGGAAAGCTTACGCTCGTGGATCAACTTGGCATTATCTGGTCAAAGTTCGTGAAATTCTGATGAGTCTTTTAGAAAATACGTGGTTATCTACTATCCTGTTTTCCCACATGATCATGTGGAATCTGGTCTTACGGTGTGAATATTCTCATTTATCATCCAATTCTGATGATCATATTCTGATATTGTATATCATATATATGATTTATCATCGTCGCATGGTACTAAATTTCTCACTATATCGTAACAGGAATTCCATGGACGAAATATTCTTACTGCGTTGCTTACCCCACGAGAACCGCCCCAGGTTTCGCATAACGAGTCGAATGTCCAAAGCCGAGAGGAAAAGCAGCTCTTGAATTTTCAACGATTCCTGACACGGATGGTGGTAATTGTCTGACAATGCCTGTCTGAAGCGATAGACCTTCGAGTAACTGTTGAAGGGCCTTCATGCCACTCTCCACAACTCCTTTTTTCAGATAAACCTTCCAGACGGCCTCGTTCAAAGAGTCGATGAACTCTTCCTCCGATTGTTTCAACAACTCTTTAGCCCTTTCCGTTTTAACGGACCATACGAGGGAGCTCAGCGAATTCGTCAACTGAATTTTTTAAATTTAGTCATGCCAATGAGTAATTGAGGTGTGGATTGACGTAGTCGACGTGGTTGAGTGACGACGTACCGGTAAAAAGGCGACCGGACCAGTCGGAAGAAAACGCTGCCAGGCAACCACATTCTCTCCAGGCTTGCAAGGAAATCGAAATTCATGGGATGAACGATAATTATAAGTAATTGAAATATCAACAAGCTAATTCAATACTCGACGATTTTACTATAAGAATATTTTTATATCCTCCGATTGTTACCTCGGATAATTTGACCGTTGCCACGATCCCCATTTGATCATAACTCCATTTGAGGTATTGCACTCCCATAGCATGGCGCACTCGAGAATTGGCTCCATCTGCTCCCACCTGCAATAAAATCCATAATAAAGATTGTTTCGTGGCATAAAATGATTTTACCGTACAGCTCTAACAAAGCGATAATATATGTGCAAATCGGAAATTATGAATACCGATGATTCATTACATTATTGTACCTTATTTAATTAAATCGTATCCAAAGTATACATAATCGTAATATTGTGATATATTTAACCGCAGCAAAAATGATTTTATAACATTGTCCTACAATTTAACGAACGAGATTGCAATGTGAGTGTTACGGTTTATATTCGTAGGAGTACAAACAGTTCCAAAATGAATATTATTTCTTTTTACTACAGTTAATATTGTAACAGGATTTTAACAGTTATATATATTTTAACTTAATATTATAACAGTTACTATATCATAAAAACATTATTTAAAATACATTATTAACGATTCTTAACATATATTTTTTGAAAATAGTCGTACAAAAATATAGAAAATAGAATTTTGTCATATTTAGATATTGCTGGATGGATATTGAAAAATCATCCTGTTGTAACAAACAATCAGAAATTACAAAATTATAGTAGTATCCCACCTAATTACACAAAACTCGTAGGGTGTTGTCTGAAAATAGTAAAATCAAAATTTTGTTTTTTTTTTCATTTTCGATCATAAAAGTCATTCTCTTATGCGACAAGGATATAATAAATTTATTTTTACTCGCGCTGGCAGAATGTTCGAACCGGTTCCGTTGAAAATTGCTCTTGGGGATTGGCATACACTCAGAAAATCAATTACACAAACCAATTGTGGAAGTTAAATGAAATTTCTCGAAAGTAGGTTCCTGGAAATTATAAAGCCTTGGCCCCCCCCCTCTAACCCACTAAATAGATCGCACGTATGGTACGATTGTAGGATTTATAGAGGGATCAACGACAATGTGGCGTAAAATACGAAGACCGTAGAGTGGGGGTATCGAGAAGGAGAGGGTGCAATTTCCAGAGCCGGAAATAACTTTAGTAACATTCCATATGTTCATCTAGCTTTCCGGAGTGACTTCATGAGACGCCATGAAACAAGTTTTCGTTAAAAAGAGTCGATCGATCCGGCGGTGTATCAGTTTTCGAAATATCAATTCGCAGATTTCCATTTACCTGTAACATAAGTCTGCACTGAGAAAAGATTTAGGAAAGTGATTTTTTCTAATCTGTCCGATTATGTTCTGCACTCGAGTTATTAGTAATTTAATAATAGTAATAGTCATAAATCATGAACTTTGTAAGGTAAAATATTAACATTCCGATTTCATTGTATAATAATGAATACTTAATAAAACGTGTGAACAAAGTTGTGTACGGAGCGAATTAGCCGACAAGGCATTGCGCGACATCGGTAATAGGGTGTGATCCTTGAACATAAGTATTTCAACGGAATAAAATATCTTGGACGTAGCTTCACAAAGCACATAAAGAATATTACGATAACGGCCAGAAAGGATTCGAGATAATAATTTTACTGGCGTCGATCAGAGTAGTCGCCAACCACTTCCTGCGTCGCTATTATCGCATTTCCCATGAGCGAATCGTACACAAGGATTATTCCACAAACGGAATGACGAGTCGTTTTCTTCATAGTCAGTTCGGCCAGAGCTATCGTTGCGGAAGGTTGACCTCCGAGAACAAAACGGAAAAAATGAAACCTGAAAAGTTACTGCGTGCAAATACAAGTTTGAGAGACTTGCAACATATTTATTCTATCCACTGGCCTCTTTTTTCTCTGCCTTAAAGTACGGAATTCAGAAGACATACGCCTGGTTCTAAATATATACCGGTTCTGTTTGATAAACATCGGGAAACACGCAGCTCGGAAATATACAAGCTAAGCAGAGAAAATCACTCGAACGCTGTCAGAGAATACCTAAAGAGTAGACTATTCCTCTTGCAAGCCTTCTTGGTTCAGCCATACCGCTGTTCCAATGGAATAGTACGGAACGGAAAAGAACGAAAGTAGGGAACGGAGGAAGACGAAGAGGGAAATTGAAAAGAAAGAGAGAAACGCGGTGAAACTTTTGACATGAGCGGAAAGCTGAGTTACTCGTTTACGTAGGTGCGAACTCGTGAGTTCTACTAGCAATAACGCGGCAGTACTTGTAATATGATTCCACGACGTTCAAAATCAACGGACAAACTGTCGAGTACTCGTCGCAAGATTGCCAATTCGAGTCCCGAGGACGCCAATCATCTAGATTCGATTGTTCTAGAATACGAGGTAAGTATTAGTTAAATTTTTGGCTTCTTCGTGTGATTGTTAAACTGAAACAACTTTGTTTACACTCGTCGAAGCAACATTTGAAACAAAGAGCATAGGAAGGTGAATTGAACGCCACTGCCCGCTAATGGTACTTCCTTGCTTGCATCCCCTCGCATGAGATGTTCATGAGAATAGATAGTATATGTGCGCGTTCTTTAATTGTTCGTTAATCATCCACATATCTAAAATAACGTGTCCTGGTTCACTAACTCATTCATGGGATTTGGACCGAAGGTTCATTTGTGATATAAATACCCACTATGAACGGATTTTCCGAAATGATTCCCTGAAATGGTTAGAACACAGCGTGCATGATACAGTATATAAGTTTGCATGAAAATTTGATATTTTTTAAGTTAAACGTATTAAAGTTCGTATTTAGCTGTTTGGTCGAAAATTAAGAATGACATATTCCAGCGTTTTTAAACATCAGCCCTCAAGTGTTCCCTTATCGGGTGTTCACTTTTGTACGGGAGTTCCATAGTTCTTTGCGTGAAAACCACAAAAATTACTACTCAGCCTATTGGCAATCAATTCGGGGTTTCTCGAAACAGAATCATCTCTCAAAAGGGTGGAAAGTATTTTAAAAAAAAATTTGAAACCGGCGTGGACGAAGCCGCGGGAGAAAACCAGTTACTACACATTCTTTCTACTTTGTCCCGATAATTTCTGTTTCAATATTATCGTAGTGCAGAGCGCATAATTTTATTCTAACGTGATGTTACTTCACCGAAGGATACTTTTCACAAATAACTCTTACTCTGCATAACGAGGAAGCTACGATTCGTATATCAAATGTACGGGTTATATCACGAAAAAAAAGTAAATGGTGCCGGAGATTATACTAAACCTTAAATAGCAGTAATTATAGAAAATAGTATAAAACGTACAAAATCTAAAAAATATTTACTTATAATTGACTTGTAACATTATCAATTCAATGAATTCTAATGAAATAATTTCTCAGAAGAATGTAGCATGAATTAAAAAGAATATTATGAAATATTCAAATAGCAGCAGGAAAGTTTCCATCGAAATATATTCTGGAATTGGGGGCTCTACACAATCAGAGAGTGAGACTAAAAAATTCGTTGAATAAGTATACGAAGAACGAGCAGCAAAGAAAATATTCTCATGACCGAAAGATACCGAATACGGTATAGAGAAAATATTATAATTTATCAAATGTTGTTTGGGGAAACTATCCACTGGTCTTTTCTCTACGTGCCAGGACGACAGCGAGGTCATGTGGTTAGAGGATATGGACACGAGAAGTATATCCTCGGACGGTAATTCAGCATCACTGACAGTAACGAGACTGCTGTCACCGTCGCAACAGCATCCGTGGAACAGCGAGGAAATAAACTTGGCACTGTCTCTTCTCCCGGCGGGTAAAACTGCACTGTCGTTTATCTCGATGATTCAGGGCGACGCGTTGGACAAGGTGATTGAGGACGTGCAAGATCAGGCTCTCTCCAATCTGGCGGATAGAACGTTATCTATACCGCGCTTCTCAAATGGGTAAAATCACAAATTCCATTCTGCGACGCGAAAGTATTGTTCCTGCCGGAAAATCGCTGCATATAAGAAAAGTATATAAAAGGAATGGTCGCAACTTTGAAACTCTTTTTTCTACCGCTTGAATCGTGCGATCTCTGGCGGATATCGATGGATTATCGTCTCATGCTCTACTTGTATATTTCAGAGGAATGCGTAAAGCTTCTCTAGCGGCGGAAAACGATGAAGCCGCAAGCTCGAAGCCTGGCCTTGTGCTGGCAAAGTGGCCAGATACGTGTCTCCTTGTATCTTGCTGGTTAGGCCAGTATGAATTGGTAAAAGTTTTACTCGACAGAAGTGCAAACATCGACAGTCGGGATGGTGATGGAAGGTTATTCTTATACGTTTATGTAAAGATATAACTCGATGATATCCCATTTACTAACGAAGCTTTAAATAGCATAGCATCAATACTTCTGCATAACTGCTATTCTTTAACGGTTGTTTGATTTCGGACTCAACTTCGCAGTTTTTCAATACTACAGAATAGTATTTCCTACGACGGTAGCATTGTGCCTACGGTACTACGACGAGTAGCATTGTGCCTACGAAATTTCACCGCACTATTTTGTCGCACTCGAATCAACTATTTCTTGCAAGAGAATGATGCGGGGGCACTCTCGTACGGTCGCTGCGTAAAATATATTCAACGAATATTTTTGGAAGTGTTTTACATCTTAAATAAACGAAGAGATACGCAACCCTTGTTTATCTCTGAGGCGATCATACCATATCTCTTTTTGTTATCGTTATACCGATGATTCCCGAAAAATGTGTTTTCAAATACTGCTGTCATTCGCGCTGCTGAAGTCTCGGACCATGTGTCATTCGTGGCGAATGTCTCAAAAAATAGTTTTCCCGAAATAAAACAAAATAAAATCGGTCGTCCTACCCTCTTTGAATTTGCAGATACTTTTCGGGGTGGGGTAGGAATCCCGAACTTCGATTTACCCGAAGGCTCAAAATTCTTCTTGTGCGTTTATCAATTTTCGCACTGTTTTCCGCAGAACTCCGTTGCATCTGGCGGCATGTTCGGGGTCATCGAGAATAATAGAGGAACTGCTGAAGCACGGTGCTAATCCGAACGATTGGGACAACGCGAAGGAGTACACGGCTCTTCATTGCTCAGCCGCGATTGGTGATGTGACATCGACGAAACTGTTGATAAAATTCGGTGCGAACGTTGATGCCGGTCTTCCGGGACGTAGTCCCCTTCACTACGCCGTTCTCAGCAATGTTTCCGAGTGCGTCGAAATACTTCTCGCGGCGGGGGCTTGTCCGAACAACCCCCAGGTTTACACAGAAACGCCATTGCACGTAGCGGCCAGTCTTGGCGCGGTAAACAGCGTTGCGTTGCTCTTGAGCCACGGTGCTGACGTAAGGGTTCAATGCGGTACGGCTCGATCTACGCCGTTGCATCTCGCTGCCGAAGAGGGGAGCCCGCCGTGTACCAGATTGTTGTTGGATTCCGGTGCAGCCTGCGACGCAAAAGATTCACGTGGTCGAACCGCCGCGCATCTCGCCGCTTTGGTTCAATCGGCTGAAACGCTCGAGTACCTTATACAGGCTGGAGCGAACGTAAACGCTGAAGACAACGACGGACGCACCCCGCTTCATACGGCAGTAGCGAAGGCCCTTCGTAGCAGTGAATTGGTCAGGATGCTTATCCAGGTCTGTAGAAATATGGATACACGAAATGGTATGTTTGTTATAAATGATTGATGCAATATAACGGTAATGTAGGCAGGATCCGAAGTCAACAAGCCTGACAAATTCGGGTACATGCCACTTCACATAGCTGCTCTGAACGAGAGCTCACAAGTGGTGGTGCTTTTGCTGAGCAAAGGAGCTGACGTTACAGCTCGTACGAACGGTGGCGTATCGGCGCTGAGCTTCATAATACGCAGAACACCGGAAGTAATACCACGACTTGTGGCACGCCTCGATCAGGCTATAGCGTTGCACGATCACGAATTGGGTGACGTAGATTGCGAGCTGAGATTGGACTTTCGGCCCTTGGTGGCTGGTGGACGGGGCGAGACGGATCTTATGCTTTGCCTCGTCGAGGTTGGTCAGCGACACATTCTCAAACATCCGCTTTGCGAAAGCTTTCTGTACCTCAAGTGGCTGAGAATAAGAAAGTTCTTTCTTCTCAGCCTTGTATTTCACTCGATATTCGTAGCTATATTTACGGCTTACATAGCCATGGCATTTCTGTACGATGGTAAGAGTCTCGCCAAGATATTGTTCTGGCCGGTTGGTGTATTCACGTTGATGCTGACGTGCAAAGAAATATTTCAACTGGCCCATGGCGTTTCGATCTACGCGAAACGCTGGGAGAATTGGTTGCAGTGGGGAGTGATAGTCGCTACATCTGCGGTGCTCGTCAAATCGACTGACAATTGGCAGCATCACGCAGCGGCGCTTGGCATACTCCTGGTATGGATTGAACTCATGATGATTATCGGAAGATTCCCAATGTTTGGCCTCTACGTACAGATGTTCACGCAAGTGGCGATAAACTTTTTCAAATTTTTGGGGGCCTACATCTGCCTGATAGTCGGATTCTCTTTGGGCTTTAGCGTTTTGCACAAAAACTACAAGTCCTTCACGAATCCGGTTGTCGGCCTTCTCAAAACGATCATCATGATGTCTGGCGAATTGGAATTTGAAGATGTTTTCTTTGATACCGAAGAGCCCATATTGTATCCGGGAACGGCGCACCTAATGCTACTCGTCTTCGTTGTCCTCGTGACTGTAATCCTCACGAATCTTATGGTTGGTCTCGCAGTTTCGGACATCCAAGAGCTCCGCAGATGTGCCGGTCTTGATAGGCTCGTAAGACGAGCCGAACTCGTGGCACATCTGGAGAGTATGCTCTTCTCAAAACTTCTCGATCACGCGCCAAGAAGACTGATGAGAGCCTGCAGGAGAGGAGCTCTACTTCTTCACCCACCGCATTATTGTGCCATACACATCCGTCCAAATGATCCTAGGGAGAATCGATTGCCGCGCGAATTGATAAAGGCCGTTTACCGTTTAGTTACGGAGAGAAAGACGCGCAATAGATTCACCAATGATTTTCCAGGCAGAAGCAACAACAAGGTCGCGACACCTGGCGACGTCAGGCTTAGTCGTTTGTACAGCGTCGGTTCGGCGAGCGACAGCAATCGACAGCAACTGACGGATTTGGCCACGGAGCTTAAACGTTGTTGCCAAAATATCGGGATACGGTTAGACACATTGACGAGTAGAGTCGAAACTATCGCTCAGGAGCTTAATGTGCAGGATGCTACGTGACGAATAGTTTCGATATTAATGTGTCATCTCATGTCGCTAGCGAGCATCGGATAAACAAATACATATGTAAAAAAATATTTTTCAAAAAGTTTTTAAAAAAGCACGCCTTTATTTATGCGTAGAAAGTGCACCAAAAAGTAGAAAATAATTTTGTTCTTTACACCAAAATGTGACCCAAAATTTTTATGATTAAAAATAAAAGCGTGGGGTCCTGAATATGTGATAGATAAATGAATTATAGTGAAGGACCCATGCTTTTATTTTTAGTCATAAAAATTTTGGATCACCTTTTGGTGTAAAGAAAAAAATTATTTTCTACTTTTTGGTGCGCCTTCTACGCATAAATAAAAGCGTGCTTTTTTAAAAACTTTTTGAAAAATATTTTTATTTTCTCCCTTTTAGTCTTCTCAAATTTTTGTACCTATCGATTTTTCGACCATGGTTCAAGTTGTAAAAAGATAGGACCATTGACGAGTTCCCTCATCTGGAGCCAATCCTGGCAGCAGCATCGCGTTATGCTTATCATAATTGTGCATTGTCACGGACAACAAGACTGTATGAGAAATTTCAGCTCGATCCCATGATCAGAAGTGGTCGAAAAATCGATTACAAATTTTGACGCATACAACATCGCCAACAACAAACAGTGTGAGTTAAATAAAAGCGTGTAAAAAAGATATCACTTTGACGTAATTAAAGATATTTGCTATCATCACAACGAAATCGTTGCAAAGCTAGTAGGATTCACACAGTTATTGTAAATAAATAAACTTCAGGTTGTTTTCGTCAAATAAGTGAACAAATTTCTAAATAATTATGTCACGCCTATAGCTTTGATTCCCTGATTGAAAGAGCATGAATGTGCGCACTGATATTCATCCACATTTACCATGCGGCCGTGGCTCATTACGTGCGGTTTGTCCTGATTCTCACTATCCATGTCTCAAATTTGATGCAATCGATATGTACAAAACGCGCGACTAACGAAGGTTTAAAAGCAACCTTTATTTTTGAACCAAGGTCGAATTGTGATCAACGAGGGTTTTAAAGCAAGCATTAATAAAAGGTGACATCATCTTTTTGTAATAAGCATAGAAATGAGTAACAATAAAAATGAAAATAATTTAAGCAAAATTAATCAATACGTATCTGAGGTTTCATTGCAAAATTGAGGTCATACTACTCGATCATGGGCTATTATTCACCAAGTCATTATGTATACTCCATCTTCAGAACAGATCCAACCATTTTTAGAAAGTGTGCTCGTAAAAGATTGTTTTATCGTGTTTGAAAAAAAAAGGTTATAATTAGAAAAATCACAATTTCCTTCTGAAAGCGATCAAAACGCTAATGACACAAAACTAATAAAGTACCGAAGAGAACGCACAAATATACTATTTGCTCTGATTGTAGATTTAATCTATACTCACGAGCAGCTTCGTTGTGAATTCATCTCCATTCTGCAGAGTGATCTTTGCAGTCTCGCCCTGTCTTTTTGGTAGGGATACATCTTCAACTCTTGCTTCATGAATTACTCTCACTGTCGGATGCTCTTGTAACTGTTTGCTGACTGCGTCAAGGAGAAGGTCAGTCTCCACGATATAAGCGAATTCTTCAGCTAGATGATCCTCGTTAAAAGTGATCATAGCATCAGAGCAGGCATCCCAAACCTACTGAACAAGAAATGCATTCACACGAATGTTGGGCATGTACAGTATAGAAAAAACTGGATCCAGATACTGCTCACCTGCATTTTTCTGACAGGAGCATAACGAGTCTTTTGTATGTGTTGCCAAGCCCCGATGCTTGATAGCAAAGTCCTTGTTTGCTGATTGAGCGCAACTACTCTATTTGAATATGTTTCCAGGGGCTGATATTTCTGCTTTTTACCTCCTTCCAGTAAAAGTATACTCTTAGACTCGAATCTCTTATTATTTGCTAATAAACAGGAAAAACATATACGTTAGCATGACAAATGGTTTGTGTCATCTTTGTCAAGCTAGTTGCAATAAGGATTGGGAAGATCCATAATTATTCCTTTGTTGGCTGGAAGTTCTGTTTGTGATGCATGGAAAATAGGATAATTTAAAGCGCTTGAATATCCTGTATGTCAAATTAGAAAATTGCCAATTTTTTCAAAAATTACATGATGGTACAAGAAATACTGAATCCCAGGGCGATAAGTTGTTGAAATGTTATGAACATTTTATAATTTTCACTATGAAAAATTTGCTTTTATATTTTATTATTTTTATACCACATAAGTAATAAAAATAATAAAATATAAATAATACATATATCCATGCAATATAAATAACAATAAAAATGTATTATTTATATTGCGTTGATGCAACATATCGCGTCAATAAAATAATCGTAGGTGTTACAAAATAGTATAAAAAAAGGTTATACTTCGTTAAGTCAATATTTGTGGTAAACAAAAATAGCGACCTATTCTCGAAAAAGTTTCGCGCTTCCACGCGAAATAATAACACGGGCTGGTTGGGACAACTGGAAAGAGTGCATAGTATGCAGGAATACATAAGAAGCGTGATGCGAACGATTTGAATACCACAAAAGGATTCCTAACCTAAAGCTGTGGCAAGAGTAGTCCCGACCATTCCGCCGCCGGTGATAATGATGTCATAATTTTCATTGTTTCTTCGTACAGCGCTGTGCTCGTTTCTCTTAATTGAGAAAAAGTTGGAAGCGCCATATTTGGACAACAATCGAGTTGAAAGTCCGCGTGAAAATGAAACAAATTCGACAACCGATGTCATTTTATCAACGCTTGAATGTTGAAACTGCCACTCGACCGTCGTCGTTCCGTGCTCTATATCGCTATGCACCGGTACCTGTCCGTAGCGTAAAACTTCTCTTGCAATTTTCTCAATAACAATTAAGTAGTAGTCCTTAATACTTGCACTTCATGGTGTCCCAATGGACTACTAAACTATGCAAAGTTCGAAGAAAATCCGTGATCGAAACATCGAACCTTTCCTTGTCAGTTGAAAATCGCGGATTATTCTCGCTTTGATGCAAATGGGTTAATACATATGATTTTATCCTACGGCGCATGCGCCACCATCGAGAAAAGGAGACAAATTGCTATATTCCTTCTCTCTCCCACATAACACTTCGCGGGCCGTATTCAAAGTCGCGTTTCAAGATCGATCTCAGGATCGCTTAACGCAAGGTCGTCCTATAGCTTTGAGACGATCCTGAGACCTTATGTATTCACAATAGTAAAGTAAGATCAGCTTGGGTAAGAATATGCTCTCAAGCTGCAGCTTACTTGATTTAGGACCGCCTCAGCTAAGGCTTGGGACAAGCTTACACGAGATTCGGGTATTTCCGGAATGATTCCCTTAGAGCAGCCAATTGGAAAGCACGTTTAGCTGTTACGGAATATTGTGTCGTTTCGGTTCTACTGAAAAAGTATAATAACCCATGCTCTAGTGATGTGTTGTTTATTATCCGGTGCGACAGTGACAAGAGTACATGTGACATTTTATCCGGTGCGTGCAGTGACAAAAGTAAGTGTGAACCAGGAATTGTGACCAGACATAGATTTACATGGAAAAACAGTGTTCGTGTTAACGTTTGGCACAAAAAATGTAGTTTTCGTTTTCGGCTCCAGGGTGCGCCGCGTTGTATCCGTATGCCGCACACATGCAGCACATCGGCTATTCCCCTCTCTTCTGGTGTCTCACTCTCGCCTGACGCAAGACGCAGTAAATCTTTCTCGCTCCCCTACAGACCTATGCTCACAACTTAAGAGGAGATTGCACACTGGAATTCCGTGGATCGAATACCGATGTCGAAGAATTTTTTATTCCCATCAACAGTTTCAATTTTTGTTTATATGTAAATTTTTTTTTATATGTAAATTATTTTTTTTATATGTAAAAGAATGATTGATGCCCGGGAGTCTTTGAAAGACGAACGAAAATTTGATTAAAAAATTTCTTCTGTTGGTTCTTTATAATTATGATAAATCTATGAATGATACAAATATTTGAACTCCATGTTATTTTTGACAACGTGAAAGTCAGTAATAATCAGCGAAAAATTTCGGTTTTTCTATATCCTTTAGTAGATATTTGTTTCTACTGTACACTGTTACAGGTTTTATGAAAATGATATATATTTTGAAAGATATGTTTGTTTTCTTAAACTCCCTTCCATATACAAGGTATCCCAGCTAAGAATCTCATCCGTGAAATGGGGGGTAGGAGGTGAAATTCTAAGAAGATCGATATAAGCATGTATGGGTCTCAGATCAACCCCTGAATTATTATTAATTTTTTACGGCAGCCAATCAGACGCGCCCGGCGGCGGGCCTACGTCGGGCCTACATCGGTAGGTGACACGCACGTCTGTAGTGCCCGGAAGGGCGGTACCCCCACCATGCGGACCCTGCCGCTCGTCGGTGTGCGCTTGCATGTGGTTTTTAGAGCGTCTCGCTTTTTTTTTTTTTTAGGGAGCGATTCCGGCGGGACGGCACGCGCTATAACCTCTATCTTTACCTCTACCTATCCTTTCACTCGTGTCTCTACTAAATGTATAGCAGCTATGAATTTTTTCGGTAATAATCCACCGAATATGTCGATCGCAAGTGATAATGAATAAGTAATCAAATCAATAAATAACTGTTTATAATTAATAATAATATTAGGCAATTCGATCCAATCCTCAGCGACAAATAAATTGCGAAAACGTGTGGAATGTACGTTTATATATGTACATTGTGTGGAATGTACATATATATATATGTACATTCCACACACTTTTATCCATTTATACAGACCGCAAGTATATACCTATAGATTAGAATTATCTTTCGAAGAAGGATCTTCAATTCGGAAGGCACGACCAAGAAACGTGCTTTTTCCACGTAAAAAAAAGCTCTTACACGCGTGGGTTCGTGTCTGTGTTAACATACAGTTTAAGCCGTCACGTTTACCTAATGCTCTTTTTAAGAATGATCCCCGAAGTCGAAGGTCCTCAAACTCATTTTGCCTCACGTATACGTCCACTGAAAGGGGATGTGGTGGGCGCAGCTCTCATTTTCCACGAGGGAGTAAAAGTGCTCTGTCGTAGCCGAGCGGTGTGTTGCTTCGCAGAGACGAATGTAAGGAACGCGAGCTGGACTACGGGATGCCGGAACACGCAGTTTACTTTTTCACGACGAGTGCGGGACTGGGAACTTTTCTGGTGTTTTTCCTCTCTATCTCTATATATTTGTTGGTCTCTCTCTCTCTCTCTCTCTCTCTCTCTCTCTTGATAAATAATAAATATAAAAAAATACGATAAAATAAGTTTGCGAATATGTTTGTAGTATTATTTATTAACGGACCTGTAATAGAGAAGGAAATTCGGAATTGCAAGAAAAAACGAAATGCCAACAGCACGCGGTGTTCCCAAGCGGTCACCCATCCAAGTACTAACCGCGCCCAACCTTGCTTAACTTAAGTGATCGGACGAGAACTTGTGGTTTTTTTAAACTGTTTATTTAGGGTCATTACAATATTGTTTACAATGATATAGTGCCACTAAACAGTATGGCTATAGTTTTTGGTTTTTACAATGTTTTTTAAGACTTAAACGGCCAGTTTATGATCGGCGCTCATAGTCGAAGTGTATATCACGCTAATAGATTAAGTTAATACCTTTCAGGTCTCGTGATAGTGCCCTATTACGGGGTTGGATGGAATTTTTCGGGTCTCAGTCTCATTTAAAGCAGAAGGCCGGTGTAAACTGCTCGTGAGTATTTTTTTACAATATATCTGGGCTTATAAAATAACTTATGAACTAATACTATATACTACTTATATATACATATTTACAATGGGACAATGGTTTGGGGATCGGAGTTTTGCAGATCATTCGATCCACCAATATTTCTTTTTGTTTTTGCGGTGTTTTTTTTTGGCTCGATCTGGCAGTGCCATGGAATATCTCCAGAGTTTATTATTATTATTAGTATCAAGGTTGGGAGCATAATCAATTTTTGTGACTCCTGATCTACGATACGCATGGTATATTATTGGTACATTATTTTTGTCCTGAATAAAACCGTTCGCGTCTAGATAAATGAATGCTTCTGGTGGTATATAGCCTGTAAGTAAGGATTTGCTATGATACATGGGGTTTGGGTATAATATTCCATGGATTAGGCCGTTACTAGTGACCCGACGTGTGTTTACGAGGTGATCTCTCGTTAATTTTAAAATATGAGGGTCAATTCTTGTAATTTTTGCCTCGTCATATATTTTTTGATTACTTATATGATAGATATAGCTGATTTCCGAGGATCTGTATTTATTTAGGCAGGTTCTAATACATTTCCTTTCAAATGTTCTTAATTTTTTCGCCATGGACGCACTAATGTTGTACCATATTGGTGCGCCATATGTTATGATTAGGGATTGATATGCCATTATTTTTGTTTTTGGGTGTAGGTATCCGTTATGAAATAGCCGGCTAGATGCGAAGAAGGCATTTTTTTCCATTTCGCAATTGCACCTTGGTGTGGGTTGAGTAGTTTAAGAAATGGTCGATATGGATTCCTAAGTATTTTACGACATTCTTATGGGCTGTGGCTTAATTGCTTTCTGCATCGAGTATTTGAAAATTTTTCCAGTGTGTTTTCGTGTCTCTATTAGCTTCGACTAAGCGTGGTCTAAAGAGAATAGTTTCGCATTTGTTCGCATTTATTTTTAGTTTCCAAGAGTCACAATAGAATTTGATTTTATCGTAATCTTCTTGTAGGGTTTTATTAATTTGTGATGGTTTTATATCAATATTGTAAATTATTAGATCATCGGCGAATGCAATTGATTTTTTGTGGGGGGAACTATTGAATCCGAAAAGATTTAGAATGTCGCTATTGAAGATATTAAATATAATGGGAGAATTGACTGTGCCTTGTTGGAGGCCATTTTTAATACTAAATGGACGGCTGGGTTGATTTGAGCTGTCAATTACTGAAAAATGTCTGTCCGATAACATCCTCCAGATCATCTTTACTTGATAGCGTGGGAATCCTTTTTTAATTAGTTTATATAATAGTCTGTCTGTCCAGACTGTGTCGAAAGCCTTTTCTAGGTCAATCAGACACGCTTTATCGGACAGACAAAATGTCTGTCCGATAACATCCTCCAGATCATCTTTACTTGATAGCGTGGGAATCCTTTTTTAATTAGTTTATATAATAGTCCGTCTGTCCAGACTGTGTCGAAAGCCTTTTCTAGGTCAATCAGACACGCTCCGACGCATTCTTTATTATTTAGGGCCCAGCAAATATCAGATGTGAGTTTCGTTATGGCGTGAATTGTGCTGTGTTTGTGTCGGAATCCAAATTGGCTTTCCGGGATTATTTTCTTGGTGTAGCAGTGTGAGTTTATACTTTGGTTCTGGGCTACTTCGAAGATTTTGCTATTATTCCAGAGGAGACTTATTGGTCTATAATTCGAGGGATCCGTATCGTTTTTGCCCTCCTTTTTTAGTGTTATAACTTTTGCAGTTTTCCAGCTCTTAGGGAAATAAATATTGTTAAGGATATTATTAAATAATACACTATAGTTTTTAATCATTTTAGAGCGTATGTGTTTTAACGCCATGGTCGGTATGTTATCAAATCCGGAAAATGGCTTGTTGTTTAATGTTTTGAAAATTTTGGTCAGTTTAGTGTGTGTACCGTGAGCACCGCGAATCGTGAATGATTCTTTCGGAGTCGTAAATTCCGAACCGTATGTATACGACGACGCTTGCCGGGTACGTCACACTTTAAA